>VZRO01005793.1:164267-279607 GCA_013397915.1 Daphoenositta chrysoptera | reverse complement strand
CCTTGCCTTGTCTCTTGGGCTTCTTTTTGTATTTTTCTCTCTGTCTTATTGAAGAAGGGGAGTGGCTTGGTGGGCACCTGATGGCCAGCAAAGGTCATTCCACCATACATGGTTCATAAAAGATTTGAACACAGTGAAGTAGTGGCTGGAATTAAAGCAGTCTTAAACCCCCAGGAAAGCCAGAAGTGTGCTGAAATATGATCTTAAAACTACCAAGTTATGTTTTCCAGACATCTCTTGAATACAAAGTAGAAGAGTCTTACCTTGATATATCATATACAGGTAATACTTCCCATTTCCCCTCTTTTTTCCTGATAGAACTTGGATGCATCAGGGAGTTAATGCTGTTTTTAGGCCCACAGGTTAACTGTGGAAGCGCTCGTCTAGTTTATGTCACTGGTTCACTTTTTCCTTGCTGAAAAGGCAATTTACTGCCTTAATTTCTAAAGATAGTCTGCATCAATCAGCTCTTCTTTCCACTTCCTGACCTAATCCTCTGCGTTTGGGCTGCTGAGGAGCCACTGCTTAATGACAGATCCTGAAGGCTTCTCATTCTGCACTTCTGACTTCTCACTGTGGAGGCTAATTAAATGCCAGCAGCTTTGGAATGTACACGTGCATTTTCCCTAGATCTCCCCAAGTGACTTCTGCACATCACTGACACTTTCCTCATCTCCTGGCTTAGCAGAGTAGTTATAATACTTATAATATTTAATACTTATATTAATAAGTAACATTAATATTATGATATTAATTAATTACAATATTGTAATATTAATTGTTATAATATTATAATAGTAATGTTAATATCATAATACTTATAATATTTAAACCTTGTTTGTTTGGATTTTTTTAAGTTTTCCTGTCTCTTTCCATTCCTCTACCTAGCAAACAGGGATCTTCCTTTTCTCCTTTCCTCTTTCCCTCCCTCTACCTAGCAAACAGGGATCTTCCCTTTCTCCTTTCCTCCTTCCCTCCCTCTCTAATATTTTCTCTCTATCTATACTATACTTTTCCTTTCAAGCACAATTAAGACAACAAAGATATTAATTATTGAAAAAAAGTATTTTTTGTGTTGTCAGATAAATATGAAGGAACACGATTTTGTGGTCAACAAACTAGAAGAGAATAATCTACAGAATAAGAAAATCTACTAAATAATAAGAAGTGCTAGGACTTTCTCAAGTTCTCTTCAGCCCATAACCTATGCTCACAGGGAATATATATCACAGTAGATGTGTTCAAAATAGGATCATATCTGCTGCAGTCTTGGGAGATCCCAGTGGGATGAAGCAGCCTCATGAGCTGTGTGTGACTGGTTTCCCTTTGGGGAACCTGAATTCCCCTTTGTGTCTGCTAAGTTGCTTTTCTGTGTGAGGACGTTCAAGGGGTTGTTTTGGATGTACAAGGTCTGTATCTCAACTCCACCCTGACTCCCTCTTTCAGGTGGTCTCAACAGCCCTAAGGGCTGGATACTGGAAAATTTCAGCAGCTTTATTTATCTACAATAAAATAAAATAAGATAAAATAAAATAAGATAAAATAAAATAAAATAAAATAAAATAAAATAAAATAAAATAAAATAAAATGTTCCTTGCAGATCTGAAAATTGCATGGTCACTTACACTTGAGGATTTCTGTGCCTTACCCAGCAGCACAAACCTCCTCTGTATCCACTGTTGTCAGGCTGGTTTAATGTCTTTGTAATATTGTGCATCACATGCCTGCTGTGTTATAATCAAGTTGAATCAATGACATACTGGGGATTATTAATAAACTGTACTCACAGTAATCTTATTTTCATTTGGCTAGCAGTTGCACTCCACATAAATTGACTTATAAGTAATCAGGTTGATTAATCATATGATTTCTCATTAATAAGGTGCTGGTGTTTGATGAGAAGTGTTCTTCTTTCATCTAGCATTGATGTAGCAATCCCAAAAGACATGAGGGTTATGCCTGGCATAACACAAGAACCAGGAGTATCATTCAAATAAAATTTTGTTGATGATAAGAGTTCTTTTCCACAGACAGTTTGCTAATATTTCCATCTTTTCAGCAACATATGCAAAAACCGGGCTGTTCTAGCCTAGCACCCAAACATTATTCAAACCCACATTTTTATGTCTCATAGCAGTCATCTGTGGTTTAATCTTCTTTTCTTCTCCATAGCTATGGCTCTTTGGCTAAATTGTTAACTTTTTCAGCTCTTGAAGTAGGAAGACCCTGAGATTATCTCAGTTCATTAGAGCATGGGGCTGATAACCCCAAGGTTGTGGGTTTGATCCCTGTACAGGCCATTCACTTAAAAGTTCAGTTTGATGATCCTGTGGGTCCCTTTCAACTCAGAATATTCTTTGATTCTGTGGTGATCGTGCATCAGGGAAGAGCTCACATAGGATCCATTGTGAGAATTGTAATATGTAATATGATTCTGTGGTTCTAAGACAGCTGGCACACATTATTTATTTATTTTTTTTTAATTTTTAAAAATATCCCAGTATTTAAAATAGCTTTTACTTATAGTTTCTCAGTGGAGCTAACCCAGACTGCAGAAGGGTAGTTTACATCAGAATTTCATCTGGAATTGTTAGTTTCAAATGGAAATGCCTTTAGTTTTCATCTCAGTCTTCTCTGCTCAGGGGTGAGTGTGTAATGGTAAAGATTTCTTTCATGTGTAAGCAGGTGTTGTAATGGATGGTTTTAAAAGATTCCTTGGGTGTCTCGCTGATGGAAATGGTGATTAGCTGTGATTGGGACTCCAGCAGATGTCCAACACATAATTATTCTGAAATAGGAGAGAGCTGATATACTGCTTTTTGTAAGGTACAATGACAAGTGTCTTTAATCAGTATGTTCAGGGCACCATTTGTGATAATTACTGATGAAGTCTTTAATCTTTGGTGGCCTGAAGATAAATGGCTGATCTCTAGAAAGAGCTAAATGATTTCCTAGCTGTAGCAGAAAACATGTAACTAATAATGTGACAGTAACTGGTTTCCCTAATCACTGGAATATTTCTTTTTTGTGGTTCTTACTTTCTGATCCGACATATGCAGAGTATAGCAAAGCAATGATCTGCATTTTTATAGAGTTCAAAACTGAGATTAATTTGGGTTTAGGCCTGAAACATGGTGTTTAAAAAGCCTTGCAATCTTTTTGCTAAGGATGTTCAATGAACATGTCATGAAATAAACTGGAGGTTCTTGTGAGACTCCAGATAAGAGGGTGATGGAGACTTGTTTGGAGAAAATCCCTGCAATTGCTCATATTGGACTGATAATTTATTCTTTTTGTTAAGCAATAGAATTTGTATAGGAAGTTGCTCTTTTAATATGTATTTTTTTGCTGTTTTTTTACATTGTTTATGTATTGGAAAGAATCAGATTGTTGCATTATCTTTCCAAATCTCACCTAGACTTATATAACTGGAAAGAGTTTTATTAAGGCTAATTTAGAGAGTTGGGAGTAATGTTGTAAAAGGCAGACTAAGCATGGAGGATTTATTTCTCTTTCACAGTTACTATTACAGTTATATTACAGAATTTATTTGTCTTCTTTCACCATAATTTCTCACTTCGTCTGAATCCATTTATGTGGTTTGTACAGTCATTCGCTTGGCTGACATTCTTTCAGTTCAAGGTTTTCCTTTCTGGAGATTTCAGCATTGATTTTTCAGGAATTTTATAGGAAGGGGCTTGGGCGATATCTTTTTTTTTTTTTTTCTCTCTTCTCTGTAGTAAAGTGCAGACTTTTTACTCCTCACTTCAGGAACTGGACTTGGCTGCTCTCTACCTTTTGAAAGAGTGCTTTATGATTCACTTTTCCTTTCTTCTCATTATTTTTTCCAGTGGAACTTCGCTTAAAAGTCATGTTCATATGCCCTAAGGAACACTAATCCTTAGCTCCTAAGGAGCCATAATTCCCACTGCCTGATGATGAGAGATTTCCTGAAGGGAGACCAAATAAACTCTCACAGCTTCTGAGCTGACGGCCTTTCCAGCACGAGCAGAGATGCCAACAACAGCAGAGTCGAGATCCATCATCTGAAAGCCAGCCCTTTGCTACTGGCAACTGTCCCAGACAGCAGCTCAGAGACTGGGGAATGAGAAACAAGATTCCCTCTTTTCCCAACTACTTTGGCTTGTTTTGTGGAAACAAATCTCCAAGTGGCAGCAGAAGCCTACACCTCTGTTCACAGCTGTGCTGTCAGTCGTAATGACCCAAGAAACAGCTTCACAGCTGATGAGAATTGTAACTTTTGGTGCAGTGCTAGGGAGGAACACTTAGAAGTGCAGCCCCAGCAATATCAGTTTGTGCAAAACCAACTGACCCCACTCAAATGGCCTCATATTTTCTCCAAGGATCAGACAAGATCTGGCAGTCTGACAATCAGAAAGGAATGGGCTAAGAGGAAGAGATGGGTCAGTTATGATTCACAAAAGCACTGCCAGAACAGAGGTCAATAACATTAGACAAAAGTTTAGCCAACAAAGCATTATTTTTTGTAGCTTTATGGCAAAAATAAGAGTAATTTTAGAAGCTCTTCAGGACATGAATAACTTCTTCTGAAGATGACTTAACTTAATCACATATCCAGAATCTGTACTCAAGTGTTGTGATGAGTGCCAGAAAAAAAAAAGAAATTTGGATCAAAATTGGTTAATGCTTCAAGGAAACTCTTTTCACAACCAGGAAAAGTGTGTGAGTATTCATGCAGCTACACATATGAGTACTTGGGTGAGAATATAGGTCTAAAGACTAATTTAGGGTAACCCAGACACAGAGGCAAATGAGCTTAGACTACTTCTTAGACTGGCATAAGCCTTGAGAAATCAAGCTTCTAGTCAGCCTAGTTTTACAACAGTATTTACCTCTGCTGTTCCCAGCTTCACAGAATGGTATTTGAATAGGGTCTGGTGCATTAATATCTGTGCACTCAGTCACTGCATGGTCCCAGCTTAGCTGGGTGTGTCACGAAATGTGAAGGAGCTGCAGTATCATTGGTCTGTTGCCTCTGGTTGCTGGCAGATCAGATAAGGACAAGTCTGAGTAGCCTTTTCCATCACTCTTCTTCCTCATCTTCTTCACAGACTCACAGAATGGTTTGGATTGGAAGAACCTTTAAACACCATCTGGTCCAAACCCCCTGCAATGAGCAGGGACATCAGCAGCTAAGTCAGGTTGCTCAGAGCCCTGTCAAACCTGGCCTTGAATGTTTCCAGGGATGGGACATTTACCAGGTCTCAGGGCAATCTGGCCCAGTGTCTCAGCACCCTCCTCACAAAAAATTTCATCCTTATATCTAGTCTGAATCTACCCTCTTTTAGTTTTAAACCATTACCCCTTGTCCTATCTCAACAGGCCCTGCTGAAAAGTCTGTCCCCATATTTCTTATAGATTGCCCTTAAGTATTGAAAGGCTGCTATAAGGTCTCCCAAAATATTCCCAAACTCTTTCCATGGGTTGAATAAGACCATAAAGTCAGTTGAAGGCACCATATATCTACTCTGATGACCCAAGGCAAAAACCATTGCCATCTCACAGGTTTTTGTTAGGCCTAGATGCAATCTGCAGTGTCTCTGCTGGAATTAGGACTCCCCCTGAGAAGCAGGGGTGAAAGGCTGAACAGGACAGCGGGGCACCCCAAGGCAGTGTTAAATAACGTTCATGTGGGTGTAAAGCTCTGGTTCTGCTCTACACATTGTGTTCCTTTTGTAAACAAATACAGTTCAACTCTCCAGAGCTGTCAATCAGTCTCTTTCTCCGCTACTGAACTCATTAGAAGTATTTTATTTAAAACCATAAAATTATGGCCTGCAGAATAGATGGTAAGCTACTCATAGCTCATGAAATTTGATTGTCTTTGAGTGTAAATTACTTGAGGGCTGGTATATGTACTATGCATAATACAGGAGGTATCTATGGGACTATGAAAATGAACCTGTGAAGATGTAATAGTTATGCAAATTTATACAGTTCCAGCTATTCAAAAGTTCCCTATTTTGTTGCAGTAAATTATAACGTATCAGTGTAATTGCCTTAAAGTAACATACCCAGGAAATATTCTGATTAGACATTATTTCTGTTTCAGTGTTAGAACAGAAATTGTGGATTTCTACAGTGATAAAAAGGACTGTATATTATTTTATCGTTGGTTTTCCATTTGATGTATGTTTGCATGCATGTGAAAGACCTATAAATGATTCATTGCCTGAGAGTGTCATAAGTGAAGACTTCAGGAATGTGGCATAATCACAGGATTAGACATTGAGCTGTTTCCTGGCAGCAAAAGGCATAGAAACCACATCCCCCACATCAAACAAAGCAGACCAGCATTACAGCACCTGGGCCAAAGAGGAGCAATTTTTGTGCAGACCAATTTTTTGCAAGAAGGAAGGGGCCTTTAAGCTAGGCTGTAAATTATTTTTCTGGGAGTGATTGGTTGAAATAAAATAATACTCATGAAAAACATGTTTTGAAACATTTCTAAAAGAAAATTCTAATGGGTGTCACTGGGTCAGTTTGGTAGCTTCAATTACCTGAGTGACTCTGAGCCACAGAATTACCTTCATCAAAACAAGTAGAGAAATAATGGAAATTGATTTGACTTGATTTTACAACAGACCTTGGAGTATGTTCTCGCAACAGATCTTCTGTTGATTATTTTTAAATACAACACAATATGGACAAAATTCAGGTAACCTGAAAAATAGCACATTTAGACCCAATAAAAGGATTCTTTTTCTCCCGTTTTCTGTGGACCATCAGAGAGCTGGTATAACACGTTGCCAGAAGGTGCTTCTGTGAACTTTGCTGGATTTGACACAATACTGCAAAATGACAGAACTGACAATTCCTGCAGTCCTTGTTCTGAAAGGATGGGAACTGTAAGGGCTGTGATATAAACCAATATTTGAGTAATTTGAGGAAGACTTTGCTTGAAGGCATTCAGTTTCTGAAGCTGTCAGGGCTTAGGCTTTTATTTCGTTCTCTTTGTTTACCTGTCTCCTCACTGAGTATCAAATACTTGACTGATTGCTTGCAAAACTCAAGACTTGTTGGATTTCTCTTCTGATCTGGTTTGACAAAGACTATACAAGTCTAAATCTTTTACTCACCTCTTTGGGGAAAAATGAGAAGTCAATCACGAACCAAGTAGAAACTCTGGGATATACAGGAGCATTTGTAAATAATAATAAAAAATAACAGTCCTGTCAATAGAGACATGATTTCTTTCCACTTGCATATGAATCATAGGAACCTGCTTGGTAACAGTTGTGGCTGTGTAACAGACTGAAGGCAACAATAAAATAAAAACTCTGCCTTGGTAACGAAATGTCAAACTGCTTAAAAAATGAACTCATAAAGGTTGAAGCAACTTGTCACTGTCAAAAGACAGTTAAATATTTCCTCTTTAGCCATTGTTTGACGTTTTGCTAATGTTTAAATTTGCCAAGATGAGGAAAAGATCAGAAATAGTGCTGTGATTGTTTTATTTTTTATTTCCATTTGTGAAGACAAAGATAATTAAGCACCATGCAGCAATTGCTCTGATTATAGATATATATATATTTTAACAGTGAATTCTGGGCAAAGCTCTCAATAAATAGATTTGGGTGGGCATGGTTGGCACCGTATCTCTTCCCTCCTATGAGAGGCTGTGTGATCAAGAACCAAAATAACCCACTAGGAACGTATTTTCAGATTTTACCTATAATTTCAGAAGCCAAGCCAGGGGTAGCAAAATGACAGGATTCAGTGATCTTGGCCACCTGCTGTAGTAGCCTGGAAAGCAAACAGTGCAATTCATAAACATCCTGCTAATAGGCAGGAGAATCAAAAATCCCAAGGGGCTCTTGTCTATATCCTTGTTATTAAAATAATTCACAATTCGGCTTGGTTTCTTGATGGCACCATGCCATGTTGCAAGACAGTAGATGTATGTTCCCCACAAACCATGCCAGTGAGTGTTGATAAAAGCAAAGGCTCAGCCTGTCAGATTGATGTGGAATGTGGTCAAATAGATTTTTTTATGTATATGGCCTCTTTGAATTTTAGGTTTCCCAAGAAAAGGAAAGCTATCCTATTTTTTATCATATTTCTATGATGCATTAATAGTGGTCCCCAGAATTTGCTTGTGGCAGCATCTAACTCATGAAGGTCTTTTCTACAAAATAAGAACAGAAAATGAGGAAATTCATGACCTCATTTAAGTGAGACTTAATTTTTATCATCTCTTTAGTATCCTTTCTGCACTTCTGTTGTGTCTGGGTCTTTATATATTCCTTTCTTTGGACAGGAGGATCCCTGTCTTTGCCTTTGAGTCTTTCCTTCTGCACAAATGGTGCTCCAGGGTTTGAAGTAAGCAATTCTTCCTCCATACATGGACATATTTGTAGCTGAGAATAATTTTATTTTAAGAGAGTAGCAGGATGTCAAGTGGTTGGATTTTTAGGCTTAAAATAGCAGCTTTGTGTGCTGTTGTCTCAAGGTCTTCACTCAACTCAAGCCCAGTTTGTTGGGAAATTTCAAGTAGCCCCAGATAAGTTTTCATTTTCATGACCTGCTGCATAAACAGAGCAAGATTGGCTGCAATAGGGACATTTCATTAATGAGAGTGTTCAGTACATCCTGTGCTTAGGGGCAGGATATGAGTCAGGATAACCCTAACCAGTCTGATTCCAGTGATAACACTGTACCTTAGAAAAAGAACTCATCAAATATTTGATCACTTTGATATTTGAGGTTGTTCCTGTCAACATTTTGGAAAGGTAATAAAGAACCCAAATTTCAGAAAGCTCACATGGAACATCAGTGGGACAAGTACAGTGAGCCTTGGGTTATTTCTAGAATCTGACTGGTGTGTAGGGAATGCAGTGTCAGCCTGGTTCTCCTCCTGTAAATTGTAGCCCACTGACATTGCATTTTCCTAGCAAGAGAGAAACCCCAAACACTGTGGTCAGAGACAGGAAGGAGTGGCGTGACTGCCGAGTTCAGTACACCACCTCTGTGAGAAAATGTGAAATAAGCATATGCTATAATAGGTTGGAATATATTTTCCATATGAACATTCTCTCTTCATCCTAATGCTGACTGTTCCCCACATTAAATAATTGCTATGACATCTTCTGCGATGTTACATAGCTCAGCACATGGCAATTTATCTAACTTTGCAGTGTACAGGTGAGCTTAAGGTATGATTTAATTTGTATTTGTAGCTCATTAAGAGGTTGTAAAAGGTTTGTTGTGGTGCTTAAGAGGGAAGTCTTTAAATGTGAAGTCACAATGACTGGATAGCTTGTAATCGCTAAGAAAAAGGTCTTTAAAAAAAAAAAAAAAGGATAAAAAAACCCAAAAGATGGGTGTTTTATTTCACTTTGAAGAAGGAAATACTTCTTCCTAAGTTGACTTAACACGTTCCTTTATTCCCTGTTTGGGCACTGAACTGTAAAATCAATTATTCCTGTAGCTCTTGTCATACGTGAACAGAGATCCAAGCCTGAAGTCACTTTCTGTCTGGCAGTGACTGTCAGCACATAATAGAGTCTGGCATTTCTAAATAGGAAGCTGCAGTCCTTGTTGTTGCTTTTATTAAATAAAGAACATCTCAGAGTGACCATTTGCTTTGGGTCTGTGCTTCAGAAGACAACACAGAGCCAAGTAGTTTGGTACATGCAGTGTGATAGAAGCTCACTGTGTTTAATAGCATATTCTGCCAAACACCATGAGAGAAATGGCACCTGCAAGAGAACTGAGTTTAATTTGTTTGAGAGGTCCAAACCAGCCCACAAGCATTGGCAAAGTACCTTCAGCTGGCTCGTGTGTCAGCCATGGCCATTCTCTCGTGTAAGGACAAGAGGAGACCTTCACATCCCTGCACACCTCTTCACTTCTATCTCAGGTTCCTTCAGCTCATTTTTCTCTAAGAGGATTTCCAAGCTCACACTAGACCCAAAAATACATGCTCTGATTGACTGATTGTCAGCTTCTTGGAGTCAGCAATTACTGCTGAGTGAAGAATCCAAACCATCACATCTGAAACATTTCTCCTCTCTGAGGGAGATAATGAGGATGAAAATACCTATTCGAATTCAGGATGCTCCACATTTATTTTCTTCTGTTCAAAACGGTATCAATTAATTTATTATTTTTTATAAATAAGCACTGAGGTAGAACTTCTCTGCCCATCTCTGGATTTTCTGCATCTGAGCTTCTAGTTTAATTTTCCTTCATATACAATCTGTGGAAAGCAAGGAGAATTTATTGAGAATAGTGCATTGTAAGAATGCAGAAGAGGGACTTTTTGCAAGAGCATGAAGTGATAGGACAAGGGGGAATGGTTTTAAGTGAAGTGGGGTAGATTTATGTTGACTATTAGGAAGACATTTGTTCCTGTGAGAGTGATGAGGCACTGGAAGAGGTTGCCCAGAGGAGCTGTGGATGTCTCAGTGCTGGAAGTGTTCAAGAGCAGGTTGGCTGAGGCCCTGGGCAGCCTGGTCCACTGGAAGGTGAGGCAGGGGTTTGGAACTGGATGACCTTTAAGATCACTTTAAACTCAATCCATTCTATAATTCTATAACACCAAGATTTGAAGTAGAGGGGATGAACTGTGCTCCAAAAATTCCTGTATTTCTCTGTGTGCTGTGAAGGGGGTCCGGGTGATGAGCTGAGCTGGACATATTTATGATCTAAATAAAAAAGGTTTGCTGGACACTAATCTCACCATTCTTTTGTAAGCAAACTGGGACATGTAAGTAGAGCTTTGACCATTAACCCCATGTAATTCACTGCAAACTTTTGTAAACAAAGCCAGTAATATTCTATAAAATCCCAGGAAAAATTCATTAGCTATTTATTCATATACCTAATATCAGACAGTATATAGCATTGATATAAAGAGAAATACTCTGCCATCTGCTGACCTGTATGATTACAGAGCATAAAACCATTTCCACCCCAGCCAGAGCCACAGCTGAACACGTCCTTCCCTGCTGCTGGGCATACAAGTGGAATCAAAACATTTTTTACATTTTCTGATGTCCCGGACGCCAATTTTAGTGTGACAATTGTGTTAATATCACTGAGCAGGGTCTCCTTTTCTATGTGTGTGTGTACATACAGGTGGGAAAGACCAAAAGATGTTAACAAGTGCTCTTTTAAAAATTGACTGGTTTCATGCTGCTGCCTGCAGTGATGAGTAATAGCAAGGCAGCTCTTCAGCTCAGGGGTCCTTGTTTGATCACAGAAACAGGAGTGGATTTGCTTTCCTCATCTCTGAGTAGGCAGCATGGACTCCCTTTAATCAGAAAGGACAATGTATTAAGGACCTTTTTGATGTCTCCATTGTGTTATTTTTGTTTAGGAGATCAGAACTTGCACCATAAATGTGTATGTATTAATAAATGTTTAATTTAAAATTACATATAAAGACCAGGTTTAGAGAGATAGATAGGTAGATAGATGGATAGAAAGATATTTATATAAATCTATGTATCTAATCTGTCCCCCCTTTTTTTTGCATAAAAATGTATTTTCAAGTATGTTGGGGTTTTTTTTCCCCCATAAAATTGTAATTTTTCAGTGTTGCTGTATCATCTCTTATCCAAAGGACATCTCAGTGTGCTTTGTGAATGTTACCTACACAGACTCTCAGTAATAACAATATGAAGATATGGACTAAGGTGTCATTTTCAGACATAGATGTGACAGAGGGAAAGAAAAGCACACCCGAAGCATTGTAGTGAATAGGGTGACATCAGGCTGGCAATGTAAATAGTGGGATTCTGCAGGGCTCCATCCTTGTCCCAGTTCTCTTCAACATCTTCATTAACACCTTGGATGCAGAACTCAAAGGAATAGTAAGTAAATTTGTTGATGACACTAAATTTGAGAGGAGCTGTTGATTCCCTTGAGGGCAGGGAGGCCCTGCAGAGAGACCTCAAGAAATCAGAGATGGGCAATTACCAGCTGTATGGAGATTAACAAGGGCAAGGGCTGGGTCCTGCTCCTGGGATGGGGCAGCCCTGGATGTACGGACAGACTGGGGAATGAGAGGCTGGAGAGCAGCTGTGGGAAGGACCTGGAGGTCCTGGTGGATGGAAAGTTGGATATGGGTCAGCAGTGCCCTGGCAGCCAGGAGGGACAACCCTGTCCTGGGGGCATCAGGCACAGCATCACCAGCTGGGCAAGGGAGGGGATTGTCCCACTCTGCCCTGCTCTGCACTGGGGCAGCCTCACCTCGAGTCCTGGGGGCAATTTTGGGTGCCACAATATAAGAAAGATATAAAGCCATTGCAGAGTGTCCAAAGAAGGGTTATGAAAATTATGAAGGGCTCTGAAGGTAGTGAAGGGTCTAAAGGGGAAGACATACGAGAAGCAGTTGAGGACTAGGAATTGCATTCAATAATCCTGATGGGTCTCTTCCAAAGATTCTCTGATTCTAGGATACGTGATTCATACAACTTTTCTTGTGCCAGATGATTCAGTGCTCATCTTGGAAGAAGGATGCCTCGTGGCAGACACTGCTCTGGCTTTCACGAGATGTTTTCCCCAGTGCTTTATTTACTGCTAAAGCAATGTTTTTATGGCTTTAATTTTCTCTGTAGTGATGTATAACCTTAGCGATCAGGGGGAGAAAAAGGATTTTTTCCCCATCTTATTTATCATAATCAGAATTTTTCAAAAACTTCTATAGAATACCCGGTGTGTGCTTTTATATGAAGAGCCATAGTGGTTGTAGACACTTGTGATGATATATAGGATGTAACATAACCTCCAGTCACTAGGTTCAGTTTTTAAAGTAACGTGGGAAATAGACTTCAAACAATTGCTTAGAAATTAAAAAAATGTGTAATGTCCCCTAAAAGAAAAATCTGGAAAAAAGACCACAAGAAACCAAAACATCAGTGCGTGAACGAAAGTATTCTGGGGTTTCTTTTGGACGTTTAAATTCTACAATATATTGCTATATGAACTTTATCTTGATGAAAAAGAAAATAAGAAAAAAGCCAGAAATTTTATTTTAAATGAAAAGTCATTTCCTAAGCAGGTCAATATGAGACATTTGGAACAGTGTTTTTTCTCCTAGAATAAGGGAAATCAGTGTAATCTGTGAAACATTTTTGCTTTACTAGAATGATATTTTTAGATGGTAATTTTCCTAAAAAATACTTTCCTGGTCACTTCTTCTTCCTCGACCAATTTTAAGTAATAAACCTACAGCCTGTATTTAGAACAGTAACTTATAGTACTGAAACCACAATCATTAGAGCTGACCAGGAGAATTCTCTTCTACCTGTTCAAAAAATGCTCTTTTTCAGGCCTGATGGTTCCTATTTTTCAAGGCTCTCAAGTCAAATGCTTTCTAACTGCTAATTTTCTACAAAGTGTAAATTATCACTGAACCTGTCACTAAATCTGACTGCAATGTCAATTATTTTTTCTACTGCACTTTATCCCAGGGATTTTGACAAAGTATCTCTAACTTTTAGAGGTAATATAAATGTCAAATTGTATTTATGAAACACCAACCTACATTTTTGTACATAACAGATTTAGTGAGAGGCATAACATAAATAGTTTCATAAATTGTCAATACCTTTCTAATTATTGCCCTTTATTGAAGCTTTGGATTAGTGCTATTAGTGTCACTGAAATAGAATTTAAATCTATTATAATGATTTTACTTTTATTTTAGAGCTTTGGATAATGAACCATCATAGCAAATACAGACTAGTGAATCAATACAGGGTCTCCTTTTCTATGCAATTTATTAAGTTGATAGAATATACACATTCAAGTGCATCCTAGTTCAATGTATCTATTTATCTTAAATGTTTGGTCCTCAGTTTTACTTTTTTTAATGGAAAATATTAATTTTCCTAGTTTTCTATAACTGTTCCTGCTATAAGCATGCTGTCATCTTGTTAGTGGATATTAGAGGAAAGAGGTTTACAAGAGCTGGCTTATGTGGGTGTCACCCTACCCTCAAGAAAGTTCTGTGTTCACTTATCTGCTGCTGACAGATAAAGAACAGAGATGAACAGTTTTTCTGCCAGACAGGACCAAGATTTTTGTATCACACCTGTTATATGTCTGTGGTTGCTTAATAAAAATAATAAAAATATTCAAAATTCCAAAACTGGGCTGAGAAGAAACAGTGTCACCACAGAATGGCTTCCACAATTTGGCCACTGTGGGCTTCCATGTCTTTAAACTGTGGGTTTGGTTTTTTTTTAGATTTGCCAATAATTTTTCCCTGGCACAGGGATCTAGAAAATGTTTGTATTGATTAATGAATTAATGAGGGGGAGTTGTTTGGGTTTGGCATTTCTCCATAGCTGAATGGAAATGTAAACAGACATATATATATACACACATATAGAATCATTAAGGGTGGAAAAGACCTTTAAGATTATCAAGTCCAGCTGTCAACTCAGCACCACCATCACTGTCACCATTAAATCGTGTCCCCAAGTGCCACATCTACGGGATTTTTGAACACTTCCAGGGATAGTGATTCCACCACTTTCCTGAGCAACCTCTTCCTGTGTTTGACAATGCTTTCCATGAAGAAATCTTTATTAATATCCAATCTAAACCTCTAAAATGATAATATATGTATACACTTATGTTTTCTATATATATACCATATATATTTATAAAAATATTCTTAGTCAACCCAAATGCAGAATTTTTCCTTTTTTTGTTTTGTTTTGTTTTTGTTGGTTGGTTGTTTTCCTCATGAAATATCATCAAAATTTTTTCATTTTAAATCATCTAGATTCTTTTTTTTCTCTTTAAATTTCATGTAATTTCTGCCATAAGAATGGCTCAAAGGATAATCTTTGCCTCTTCAGTTTTCTCTGAGCGTTCATTTTAACATATTTACATGATAACCTCTTTCAGACAGAAATAATTTCTGACATGCAAGCAGTTTCAGAAAATGGGATAAAACCTTGTCCTGCTCCCACCACTGCCTAAGCACTTTCACAAATGAAATGGAAACACTAAAGTTTTAGCTCAAGACATAAGGATAATTTAATTTCCAACCACCAAATAAAAGGAAATCTCCTATCTTAGAAAACAGCACCCAAAGTAGAGAGTAAAGCCTTGGTCCTTGAGTTTTAAGACAGAATAAAATTTTCATATTAGGTAATCAAAATGGGCTTGTAGACAAATGGGAAGATGCTGTGGACTCAGAAACTGCATTTTTCTTGGGATGCTGAGATTTATCCCTCAGTTTCAAGCAGTTCTCTAGATCTTTCCCAGAAGCAGGTAAGGTAAGGTAGCTCTCTCTGCTACTGGAAAATATTTGGAGACTGCAAAACTTGTTTATTTAGACTGAAATGGCTTTTTAGTGTATTAAAATTCCTGACAAACAATTTGAATCCGAATTGTGAAATGTGTTAAGAGTTAGATTAAACATAAAGGGTCTCATTTACCAACTGTTCGTGCTATTGTTGAACATTGCACGTAGTTAACATAGTTCATGAGATTGCTTTAATACAAAACAAATACAAGCTACTTAAATGTACATTACAAAGCACAAAATTCAGTTGGTGCCTTTTGATTTTAGATAGATGTAGTACACTGGAAGTGAATACCCACAAATTGTTCTCTGCATTTGAATAATGAATTGACATGAACCTTATTTGATGAAGGTGTTTTCTTTTTGAAAGTAATTTTCCTTTCTCTTGTTATAAAGGAAAAGTACATTTATAAAGCAATACAGTCTAATTATAGGAGGAATCTGTTGACTGATAAGAGCATTGCACAGGGAACCTGTTCATTTACAAGGGTGATTTACTTAAATGTATTCAGCAGCGATATTGCCAGGAATGTTTAGTTTTTTGGGGGTTGTTGATATTGAAGGCTATTTTACTTGTCTGGGTAAATCTAGCAGAAGACCAGCTGAGAGGATAGATAGAAAAGGGTCAGTGATGGTCCAGATCTGGGGTCCAGCTTTGCACATCATGATCAAGTGAACTGAAGCTTTTACATTTCCAAAGCACGAGGCAGTACTTTTTATCTTGCATTTGTCTAGGTTTTTCTTTGTGTGATCATCTAGTGTGAGGTCTCCCTACCCGTTGCTGGGGGTTTGGAACCAGATGATCTTTAAGATCCCTTCCAATCCAAACCATTCTATGATTCTGTGATTGATGATGATCACAGTAAAGAGGGAAATGGAGAAATTAGGCCTATATGAACTGGATTCTTCATGAGAAAAGAGCTTCAGAGCTCTTTAGCTGGAGAGAGTTTATGACTTTTGGAAGAAGTTTCAGGAAACTCAGGAGGACTACAATAGTGTTGTGAGGTTGTACTGGGAGAAAATTAGAACAGCCAAACCTCAGGTAGAACTTAATTTGGCTACTGCTTAAAAAATACAAAATATTTGTATAAATACATTCAGAACAAAAGGAGGGCTAAGGAGAATTTCCATTCTGTTTTGGATGAGTCTCTGGGTTGCCTTTTTTCCCAATGTCTTGACTTTCTTGATCTATTTTGCCTTAATGATGTTGGCACAATGGAAGAAATCCTTTTGTGTCAATACTAATAGTTTCTGTGTTGTCATCCATCTTTGCTATCAGAGTACCTCTAGGTCTTAAGCCTTGAAGTGAGATTTGTCAGGCATTCATGTCCTTCCAAAATTTTCAGAAACAGAAAAGGGCAAAAACCAAGATGCAGTCTACCATTACAGACAGAGGGGATCTTGGAAAATGAAATTTGCAAATGCATTTTACAACCAGCATAGAAGAATCTGTCTACCTACTAACTACTGAGATTAAAATAACAGTAGGCCAAAGGAATGAGTTCAACAGGTCACAATAATCTTTACAAAGGAAACCAACGTGTACTTTTACAATGAATATTACAAGCCCAGAGCAGCCATCAGGCTTTCTGCAAGGTGGGATTGTCAACTTCACTATAATTTTTTGGTTTAATGAGAGTTTTGTCTTAACCAGAAGCAAACCAATATCTGTCATCGTGAGTCAAGAAACCTGGAAAGCTGAGAACTTTATAGTTGTTTAATGGATCAGAGCCACTGTTTTTTCTGAGTGTTGGTTTTACAGCAGTGTTTTCCCTTGGAACAGCACGTGACATGTTTGTTACCAAATTTGATTTGTTAGTATCGTGGTGTGAGTCCCTGTTTCAGGCTATTGGCAAGGAAATAGGGAAACACCTGAATAAATGTACAGAAGAGGCAATTAAAATAACAAATGGGAAAGGTCTGCAATCTTTAGACCATCCCAAAGGAAGACATTTCTTGACATTTCTCAGCTTACTGAGCAGTGATGGATAAGCTGATTTAGCTGCAGCAGTTTATAATGGCATCATCTGGCAGATGCCTGCCCTGCTGGGGTCCCTGCAGATGAAGATGCACAGACCTTAGTTCACATTAGTTTAAGCTGTCCCTGAGGTGGGTTTAATAATCTCTGTAATGTCCTGCTCTGTATCCTGTACGTGTGTGACAACTTTCAGAAGAAGCAGTCCTGCGAGAGCAGTAATGTCTTAAAATCACTGAAGAACCAGAAATTTGGAGCTTGTCGCCTTTTTTTCTGTCACACTCACTTTCCACCTCGACAAAAAGATTTTTCAAATTAGGATGGATGTTCCCATTAAACAACAGGGTTTCAAAGCCAGTCACCATTTAATGGAATTTCATCAAAATGCTGAATGATCTGCCCTCTCACTCCTGCATGGCACAACCTGGTCTGTGCAGTGGGGTTCCTCTCATGCAATGGCTTTCTCAAAGCACAGCACCTTTCTTTGGCACAGACACCCTCCCCAGAGATCTGGGACAGGAAGAGAAAAGGGAGCTCAGAGCAATCATTCCAGGTCTCTATTCACACAGGTATACACCATCCATATCTTACAGCAATTAGAAGAAAGTTTACATTGCAATGGAGAGAAATGCTAGAGAAAATTTTCCTTTCCTGTTGTGGTTGTGCTCAGTGCTCCTAACTCTGTGTCTGCAGTGTAGAACTTGTGGTCAATTGTCCAGTGTAAATCAGCTGAGGACAAATTTTAAAAAGCACCATAACATAGGAGGACAAACGCTAAACAATTTAAAACTGGACTAATTGAGTAATATTTTGAACATATTTAATTCACACAAGTTTTGAACCCACTTGCATGTACATTTTTCTATTACTTTTTATGCTTAAGCTATAATCTATACCAAGGAATGGCTGAAAATAAACCTAATAAAGTGTTGTCATGCACAACACCATGTGGTAGCATTCATATAAACTATGAAATCAACTCACTTTCTTCCTTCTGCTCATCAATGTAGCATTTAAACGCCAGACTAATTTTTGCCTAAAAAAAAAATCAGCAATGGATAATAAAGGAGGGCATATTTTCATGGCATTGTACATCAATCCACTTCCAATTTTCTATTGTTTAGAGCAGCATTTCTTTATGCTCCCTTTTTTGTTTTGGCCATGGTGAGAGTGAAAAATATTCATGGTGAGGCTGGAGATTTTGAAACCTTTGAAGAACAGCCAACTCTGTCAATTATCATCAGCTGTTTCTCTGAGGGTCTGGAGAGCATTTCCCTTTATGCCTACCACAAAATTCTATTTAACTTCTTGAAGATTTGCATGAGAAACTGAAGGAAACATCCTGTCTCAGGCCAAGAGTTGTGAAATATAGGTTTTAGGGAAGTCAAAGGGAGAAAAACACAGGAGATGCACTGGTGTGTGATTGGTTCTTCTCTGTTGCTCCTGGAGAGGCACAGCTTTTGGGACTGTCCAAAAAGGCAATCAGCACCTGGCTGGCCTGTAGGAATTGTATTCTTATCCCAGGAGAGATTCCAGTGGAGTAACTTTCCAAATTGCCCATGTTTCACAAACCCAGGGATTAAAAAGCAATTCAATTTTAAATCTAAGCAGTGCAAGTTTCAAATATCAGTATACAAGCATCTTTTGACAGAAGTGAAAACTTCTGATTTATTGTTCCCTAATGAAAACTCAGCTTACATTCTCAGTGTAAAAACGTTGTTTGGGAAATATTTGTTATAAACGTGCTGTGATCTGTGCTATTACATTCTCCCACAAGAGATATCCCAACACAGACATTGGCCCTGGAGTACAGAGTGGCTCATATTTGTTGATGGGATAGCAACGCCATCTGCATTTGTTCACTAATACAGATAACAAAGCATATCATGGTGCCACCAAGCTGTCACCTTTGCAGGAGGCAACAAGCAGGGAAAAGGAAAGTGAATGTAGCCATCTTTATAGTTCTTTCCACCCCTTCTCCTCCAGAGAGGGTGTATTTTGCACAGCACTCTGTATTGTGGGGAGTGACATTGGCTCCACAGTGGGACCTGTGGGATGGACAGAGATGGATTTCTCTGTTGGATTATTTGGTCGGAGGGTCTTTGCATGTGACAGCCTTGCTGAGACTCAAGGGTTTTGTTATGGTTTGGGCAAAATGAACATGTAGAATGAGATACTATTGGATTACACATCTAGCTAGTTGGGTGGCTGGGAGGTTGGGATGGTTAAAATCTCTCTTTGGTGCCACCTGCTTGATTAGAATTGAAGAATCACGGAATGGCTTGGGTTGGAAGGGACCTGAAATACCATGTAGTTCAACTTCCCTGCCATGGGCACACACCTTCTGCTGGACCAGGTTACTCCAAACCCATCCACCCTGGCCTTGAACACTCCCAGGGATGGAACAACCACATCTTCTCTGGAAAACCTGTGCCAGGGCCTTACCACCCTAACAGAAAGAATTTTGTTCCTAATGAGGTGTCTAAACCTACAATTTTTTAGTTCAAAGCCATTACCCCTTGTCCCAGCACTATATACTCTTGTAAAAAGAGATGAATCCACATCTGGGTGGAGACTGTCCACCACTGGGTTTTTTGTGGAAACCTGTTGCACAAATGGAGACCATGGATTTTAATTTCTGTACTTTATTTTCTTGATACTTTTGCTACACAGGGCAGCTTTTATGTCCCATCTGAAAACTGCATGCAGCATGCATACAAGTGGCATAAGGATCTCTGTCTTCTGCTCTTGAATGCTCAAAGGGGTCTTCACACGTACTACACCCTCATAATGAACGAGATTCCTGATTTACCACAGCTGAAGTTGGGTAAGTGAAAAGACATTCAAAATCACTGAATATCTTAGAGTGCTGCATTTTTAAACACACATTTTAGTACCAAAATTCTTGGTCTGTTCAGAGACTTTAAGGGATTTTCATCTGTGTTGTCTGATTAGTGTTTATTTTTGCACACTGTTAAATATGACTGACTCCCCAGCTTATGTGAATCCTTTTATAGGATGTGGCCTGATGTGTAGATGGATAAAATATTTTGATACATTTCTCAGAATACTTGCCTTTCAGTGATTTTTGGCCTCAGCTGCATTTTGAATAGTGTAGCTTCCAGTTCTTCCAGTTCTCTTGGGAAGACTCTTGATATATTTTTTTCTTTTGAGCAAACATTTTTTATAATTGAAAAGGAAAATCCGAAAGGTGATACGAGTGGGTCTAAATTATGCTCCCTTCTTTGTAACTTGCAATATATTTCTCCCCTGCCAATTTCAACTTGCTCTTCAAAATTATTCTGTTTTCCTTCCTAATTCAATTGTTTAATAGATTTTCTGGTTTTTTGGCAGAAGGTTTTTTTGGCTGGTCGGGCCTGTTGGGTCTAACGTGCAAGTGCTGGCTGGCTGGATTTGCAGGATGGAGCTCTGTAATTTGTGTTTAGTCATCTTTGTAATGAGAGCATGAGGTCCTATGAAAATGAGGCTCATTCCTGACTAAATCCTGCTGTCTCACCTGTTTCTTTGAATTCAAGGAATGTTACTCATAATTTCACATTTCACTTTGTGCCTTTGTAGTTCTGTGGTGTGCAGGTTTTGAAGTTATCAGTTTTGTTATGTTGCAGAGATAATTACATTAGGAGGGTTGATTGCATTGGCCTGCAGGTTTTAAAAGGGAGTAAAATTTTTCAGAATAGTCCTTGTATATAAGAACTATCAAACAAAGCATTGTGCTTCACACACTCATGGACTTGATAGATCCTATTTGCCACCTCATGTCTTGTTCCCCAACATATATTTCCCTTCAAGACTGTGTAAAAGTCATAAGTAAGTAGCACACTATGTTATTCAATCCAACTACAAGAGAAAAAACCAAAAAACAGTATTTTAATTTGCAGCTTATGAGCTCTCAGCCAAAATAGAACATGCAACAAAACTGCTTCATGGACCTTGGTTAACAGGTATAGATAAGAGGGTTTTAGGTTTGAAATGGCAGAGCTATGCATCGATGAGTGCCCACAACTCCAGGACCATGCCAGAGCCCATCCTGATGTTCTAAACACCTTTTGCCTGGTTTTGAAATGAATGCTGGTACTGAAGCAGGCACTTCATTTGCAAATGTACTTCTTGTAACGCATGAAAATTTGCTAAATGCAAATACCCTTTTTAGCCTCTTGTGCAGAGTGTTATTTGCATCATTTTATTCACAGTCTGAAATTCTACTAAAGATTTGGTTTTAAGGCTGATCTTCTGACACCTGTTGCAAAACTCAGTAAAATTATGGGGTGTAAGATTCATGCAGTAATATGAATATAAATCAATTTTTTTTATCTGTCTCCTTACATTCTTTGGGGTGAAACACGCCCATTTAAAAATATGTTATTTGACACAGGTAGTGCTTTCTAATTTGGCATGACATAAACTACCCCTTGTACTTGCTATATTTCTCCACTTACCAGGGGAAAAATGTAAATGACTCATTCAGTTGCACCATCTATATTGGTCATATTAATCTCAGGTTTTTACAGAAGGTTAAGATAAATCCAAGAATATAAATCTCTGCACATTTCCTTAATTCTTATTTTTTCCTAGTTCCCTGAGTAGAATATTTAAAAAGAAAATAGCTTACTTTAGACATTAGAAGTGGGAATGGTTATTTCCCAAATTTTACCAGCTAAGATTGGGTCTTTTCAAGGCACTACCCATCTTGGTCTGTCCTTTCCCATTTATTAGCCCTATCTGAGAAGGGAAATTTGGGGATTGGGATGGGCATTGTTCTGTGGGTTGTTCTGCTTTGTTCCTGCTTTGTTTCTTTACGGACACCATTAGAAAGTTCTGCATTGCAAAATCAAGCTGCCTAAGTTGGAGAGTTGATTGATGTCCTCCTTTGCCTGATAGCCTGTGGTGCATTTAAATTGGGGTGTCCCCGTGCTGGGTTCTCTCAGGAATACATCAAAACCCTGCTGCTTGCAGTGGTGAAGTAATTCCAACTCCACAAGGCAGTACAGAGATGCCCAATCTTTTACTAGCCATGAATGTGATGTTGTTGCACATTCCTCAGTAGCACAACAGGGACAACTATTCTTTGCACATCATTTACTCAGAGTCTGTATTCAGTTCTACAGTTGGCCACAAATACAAAAGGCTAAAAATCAAACTTTTAGTAAAATAGAATAAACAAAAACAAACAAACAAACAAACAAAAACAAAAAAACAAACCAAATTCTGTTGTCTTTGTGGCCACAAAAGCAACAGCTTCTACTGGTTTAGTTGACCAGGCTGCATAAGCAGAAGTTGCCCCTGCACCAGTACAAAGTGGGTTGCAGAGTGCCCACACCCAAACAGAAACTTGTCTGTCAGGCAAGAATACCAAATGACCAATTTCTCTCATGAATAAACAGCAGAGTATTAATATTTCACATCCACTGTTCTGAAACCTGATGTCTTTTTTTGTGTTTTTTCCCCAGAGGAGCTATCTGTGGAAGAGACATTATCCCAGCTTTGTATGGAGCTGCAGGTATTTCCTTCATCAGAACCTTCCCATATGGTTTTCAAGTCTATTTTTCAAGTGTGCTGAGACAGCTCAGTCATGTATCAGAGCAGGGAAAAAGGGAATTTGGTGCCATCAGAAAGTTTGTTGACTGTTTCTCTCCCACCAACTATTTCACATAACTTTGATTGGTTGTGCATAAGGTGTTCCTGTCACTTTTAACAAGTCACCAGCTGCATTGTTCTAACATCCTTCAGTGAGCCTAGCCCTGAGTATCAGAATGACAAAGAAAATTATTTGGGAGAGGTTGCAATTATAGCTTTTCTGCTGACAGGAGAAAAGATACTTTGGCAGGTTATACAACCATATATTTTCAAATAAAAATACCTAAATGTGTTTGGAGGCTTATGGGAGCAAAAAAGTGATTTTGGCAGAGAAGTGACTGAACTACTCTCTTGAACTTCCTTCTGCCAAGTTTATTTCAAGTGAGACAAAGACAAATCATCAAGAGTGCCAGGAAGAAATGCAAGCGCCAGCTGATCACTGGAAAAAGTGCTTTAGAATCAGAGATTTTATATATTTTATTTATCATAGGATCATACAATCATTAAGTTTGGAAAAGACCTCCAAGATCATGAAGTCCATCCTTTGACCAAATATCACCATGCCCAGTAAACCATATAAATAAAGTGCCACCTACTCATTTTTTGAACAATTCCAGGGTTGGTGATTCCACCAGTTCCCTGGAGAAGTGAATTTAGTAACAATTACTGGAGGGAAGATGAGTCCAAACCAAATGAGAAGTCCATTTACACTCCTGTTACAAACTGTGAGCTAATGTTTGCCAGCCATGGCTTGAAAACTGTTTCAAATGACAAATTTATTAGTTTTAAGTCCTGTCTGGGATACTTTGAAGGAAATCTGATTTCACATAAAATTGATTTAGAGTAGCATAACTTATTGGGCTCATCTCTACTAGATTTAGAAGTTGTAAGGGTATAGGACAGACAACACAATCTAAGAGTCTCCTTTGGACTAATTTTCAGTGCAGTAAGACTCTCACAGTTAGAAATAGCTCCTTCCTTCCTTCCTTCCTTCCTTCCTTCCTTCCTTCCTTCTTTCCTTCCTCCCTCCCTTCCTCCCTCCCTCTCTCCACCTCTGACAAATTCAAACATTTCACAACCAATAAACTAGAAAAATAGCCATCACACACCTATTTCTAAGATGACTTGCATTAATAATGCATCTTCCTTGAAGACTGAGCCTTCAGCTTATGATGTAAGGAACAGCTTACTGACTTAACAAATAAAAAATTAACGTTGACATACAGCATATAAAATTGGGTGCCATAAATTAAGTCATGCCCTGACTCTGCTAAGGGAAGTGTTTGGGCAGGATCTTTTGTTTCCCAGTATCCCCCTGATTTTTCCCATACCAGAATGGGTGCTGGAGCTTGTGCCATTTTGGACAAGTGATTAAAACAGAATAGCATCCAAACAATGTAAACACAGTGGCAATATCTGTTTTATCCTCACAAAAATTTTCTCTGCTTCTCTCACACACAGACAATTTGCTTTTAATCATGGCTTAGTTTGCAGTGTCACCAATCTGCAAACTACCTGCATAATAAAATGTGAAAAATAAGCAGGCTTTCAGCTAGAGTGCAGTCCTAACCAAAAAAAAAAAAAAAAAAAAAAGACCTGGTGAATAACGTGGAGGTAAAATGAAATGTTTATCTCTCGTTAAAGAAATCAGCAAGTTGACAAATTAAGAGAGCTGGGTTTGTTCATCCTGGAGAAGACTCCAGGGAGAAAATTTAACACCTTCCAGTACTTAAAGGGGCTACAAGAGAGGAGGAGAGGGACTTTTTCGAGGGTAGGTAGTGTTAGGATAAATGGGCACGGTGTTCAACTGACGGAGGGCAGGTTTAGGCTAGATATTAGGTAAAAATCCTTTATTGTGAGAGTGGTGAGACACAGGCACAGGTTGCCCAGAAAAGCTGTGGATGCACCATCTCTGGAAGTGTTCCAGGCCAGGTTGGATGGGGCTCTGAGCAACCTGGGATAGTGGAAGGTGTCCCTGCCCATGGCAGGGAGTTGGGAGATCTTTAACCCAACCCATTCTGTGATTCTATGAAATTGTGAAACGAGGAATTTTGGTGACTAGAGACTTTGCTTTCTCGCAGAGCTTTAGCACAAAGCTGGAGGGCAAACAGAGCCCCAGCATGTTCTGGTGTGGGACACGGCAACAGCACACTCTGGGCTGTCTGTTCTTGTCGTGTTGAGGACACAGCGTTTTGGTTTGAGGTTTCTTGTTTGGTTCCCCCTCAGGCACCCATCTGTACCCTAATGTGACATGGCTGAGAGGGCTCCTTTCACTAACAGAGCCCGGCCATGGCTTATTATTTCTGAGCATCCAGCACCATCTGGTGGATAATTTGGAACCCACACTCTTTGATTTTTTTTCCTTCCCAGTTAGTACATCAACAGTAAAGTGTCTGCAAAAAATCCTCTCTTCCCACTTCTTGCTCTCTAGTTGCATAGCTGAGACCCTTTCCTCTAAAATATGTGATTTAAAAGAGTAAAAGAAAATGTCTCACCAGCTTTATTTGGGTAAAATGACTGAAAACGGTAGCTTTAGTAATGATATTCCTAAATCAAGACGAAATTTATCTTGAAAAACTTCAAGAAATTTTGTTGTTGCTCTTGTTCCTAGAAGGACTTAATCTGAGGTACGAACTGATTCTTTTTCATAACACTTTTTGATCTCATAATTTCCTTTCTCTCCTTCAGCTGCTGAGCAATCCAGAGAAGATAGCAGAACAGATAAGCAAGGACCTCGCCTGGCTTTGCTCTCACCTCCTGGCCCTGTGGACCCAGTTCCTGGAGGTGGCAACGCTCCATCCAGATGTCACAGCATATCTAACTCAGGAGCATCACATGCTAAGGGTAATGTTGAGAAGTTAAAAGCAAATTCAGTAATGGTCACCTCCTGATAAACATTAGACATTTTTTTCTATGTGCATTTCCAATACAATTCTGCCTCTGTGACTATTTACATGAAATGGGGTGAGCACAACAACACCTGAAGAGGAGGGGAAGAAGAGGTGAAGCCAAGGATTTGAAATTACAGATTTCAATTTCTGGAATGAAGACTGTTGAGTTTGTGTAACCCCGGATCCTATGTAAAATAAGTAGACTTTGAACACCAAGATCAGACATAGAACAGGAGGTGGGTGGGAAGGGGTAAATGTCACCTATACTTTATAGATATCCATAAATCATAAACACTTTTTTTAGAAACTCAAACATCACAGTGACAAATAAAAAAAAATATGGTTTCATCTCAACTGGTTTTACAAAAGTACCATAAGGAATATTGGTTTGTTTTCTTCACTGTCATATATATTTGCCTTTCTCACAGTGAAGTGCACACAACAAAATATTAATATTGTTGATGTTGAAATTGCTTCTTGTACCTGGTAATAAAGAAGGCACAAAACCACTTGTCATTTGAGCGAATGTTGTCAGATCTGCTTATCTGATTAGTTCAGCAAGTGCTGTGTCTTCCATCCAGACGTTCTTGGTTATTGACCAGACACCAGTTCAGCACATCACCTGAGCTGAACTCAAAGTCTGATCTAATCATTAGAGCAGGGAGAGTGGAGAAAAGGGCAGGATTCACCTTGCATGCATTAGGAGTGTACAGTGCAGGTATTGACTCCTCAGCTTGTGCTTTTCCTCCTGTCAAAGTCAGTGGAGGTCAGAGTGACCTGGACAAGTCTCCCCTGGAGCTTGCAAAAATAAGGCATAAAATTCAGGAAGAAGTGGCTGAGTGCCTGATGCTGAAACTCCCCTGGTTAGTGTGACAAGGTCTCCTTTGGCTCTGAGGGGACCTGGGTGGCTTTCAGCCAAAGGACCCAAATTTGTATCCTCCCAGCTCCAGCAAGGTGAGTCTCAGCCTGTGGTTTGTTCCAGCCTCGACTTACACCAACTATTTTCTTGACCTCTGTCAAATTACATAGCTTTGTATGCTCTGGTTCCTCCCCATATAAACCTGGTGTAATTATGCTTTCTCAATTCTGGAAAACAGTTTGAGAGCCCAAGATGAAAAATCCTACAGTCTTTTTGAAGGGATGCTTGTCCTTTGTTAAGAAAGGCTGTTTGCTGAAGCACAGCTGGGATTTAGGGAGATGCTGAGATGCTCTGACATATGCTTTTTGCTGCCATTTTCTGTCCCTGTAAGAGAGGTCACTTTCACAATTATTATTAGGAATGTATGGTCTGCAGTTTAACAGCTCAGTACATTTGATTGCATATTATGCTTGATTCATTTAAACTCAAAGCTTATTCCAGGGCAGATGACAGCACTGAATTTTTTATAGCTTATTTCACAGTCTGTGCTCTGCCAGCCACTTCAGATCCATGGCTCTTTTGTAATTGATTATCCAACACTGAACAGATCTAATGTCCATGAAGGGATTTGAAGAGCTCTCAGTTTGTAAGTATCATGACATAGGCAGGTGTGTTTCTACCATGATAGGGTTTATCCTTCTCTGCACTGATATGCAAGACTTCCTTTGCTGTCGTGGTAGTTTGAGAGTCACTGTGGGTGTTTCCATAGAAGAGATGGTCAATTATGAATTGTTCTAATTTAATAAGTCACTCCACTACTACTTTTTGCAGAGTGGGAAAGGAATAAATCTTCCCCACTTTAACAATACAGGGGGAAATGCTAAATTAGACAGCTTTTTAGAAAAGTGGTCAGAAGATGCAGATAACCAAACTTTGATTTATTGTCAAGCGACTCTTCTTACCTCTGAAGTAACAAGAGGTATTTTGTTGCATATTGCAGCAA
Source organism: Daphoenositta chrysoptera (assembly GCA_013397915.1). NCBI lineage: Eukaryota > Metazoa > Chordata > Aves > Passeriformes > Daphoenositta > Daphoenositta chrysoptera. The sequence continues at coordinate 251,971 of VZRO01005793.1, read as the reverse complement.
AATATGCAACAACACCAGCTGCTTTGTGCTGGACTGGGAAGATGAAACAGAATTAAACTCTTTTTTAATGTCAACACTAAGAAATCTGGTCCTGATAGTCACTGCTCTGTTCTTAGACTGATGGCACTTGTCACCCTTCAGCAGATCTCAGGTTTAATTTGCCTGTGTTTCTCTCTCTCAGGTGAGGAGATTTTCAGAAGCCTTCTTCTACACCGAGCACCAGAAACCTGCTGTGCTCATGTTCCAGGAAGGCCTGTAAGTAACCCATTAACACTCACCTATCTCTGGAATGACCAAAAATTTACTTTAAAATATTTTGCAACCAAGAATGAGATATTTTTCTGCAGGGTATGAAGGAGTTTGTTCTGAGAGAGGTCATTGGCTCTGTTTTAGCTCCATATTGTAGAGCTATTGAAATGAGTTTCAAAAGTAAGTGACTGATCAGGCAGGCCCCAGAAATAAATAATTTCAAGCTTCAAATATATATATATATACATATATACATACATATATACATATATATATATATATTTACCACTCTTCAATTAGCTTCCTAAACCAAATACACCAGATCCAGCACTGGTACTTTTAGTGGGAAATAACTTTTTATAAGCAACAAGTCTTAACATTTACAAATTTGCTTTTTACCATTCCTAATATAGATTTTGGGATAGGCAGTCATGTATTTTTTTTTTATTGTTTAGTCCAACCTTTCTCTAGCAGAAGGGATATTTAAATGTAGACAGGACCATTAAACAGGCAATGCAAAGCTGTGGATGTTGACTTGATGCAGCAGTGAAGGGCAGGAATGGGGAATAGCACCATGTTAGCTGGAGAAAACATGGGTGTGATGTGAGCTCAGGGCTGATAATTAATTGACCAAGAACCAAACATGCAAAACAGACCAGGAAAACAAACTGGGCTGCATTCATAAAAATATGATCTAAACTGTTCCAAGGTAAGTATTTCTTTCTGCTGGACAATTCCTACTTGCAACCAAACTGGGAAGTATGAGGAGCTAGTCTTAAAGCTACACCAGGACAAATCCTGCCTTTGGTTTTAGCCCATGAACCCAAGTGGAGCACTTGGATGATACTCAGGACCTGACCCCTGAAGGCAGAGTTCAAAGAAAGAGGCTCAGATTTGAATTTCTGAGTAATGAAGGTTATCCAGACTATTTGTCACCATGGGCAGACCACAGCGTTACCAGTGTGAAACCCATCTTTCAGAAGGGGCTGAAAGGCCATGACATCAGGTCCTGTCACAATGATGATTCTTAAGTGAGATATTTGCTTCTGACCTAGTTCAAAGGAGAAAATTGCTTTTCTCAGAGCTGTCATTGGGGACATTAAGGCTGATTCAGTGTTGATGGAAAGTGCCATAACTTCATTAGTGGATGGGTTGTACAAGGCTGCCTTGTTCTGCCAAATTAGAGCAACACCATGGCTGCAGGGGCCCAGCTGTGTTCACTTGGTCCTCCCGTGTCAGGATTTTAGTGAGCTGTGTACAAGGAAAACCCCAGGTCAAGATCCTGGAGTGAGGACACAGGCACTCATGGCCCTGTTCAAACAAATATAACCCTGCACAGGGGGAAGCCTAATTGCATGAAGTGCTTCTGTTTCTCCAGGCAGCCACAGAAGTAGCCCATTTCCTACAGATAAACATAATGTTTTTCTCAGTGATTATCAAAGAGAGTAAGTAAAAAAAAACCAAAATAGTTTAAAAATTATCAATTGGTCTGTGTAGAAAATCCAGTCTATACAGACCTCGTGGCAGAGTCACATTTTCTTTCTGAATTTGCCAGATGATGTAGTTTGAAAAACAGAGTCTTGGCTGTCAGAGTATTATTAATATTGGAAGTGGTAGTAGGGATTATTAATTGGGTTCACACAGTCTCCAGCTGAGATCAGTGCTCACTGTGCCAGGTGCTGTACAACCACCTCAACAGTAAGGTTTTTTCCCAGGTTTTTTATTTCTTTCTTACCAGACAAGAGCTGGTTTTTTTTCCTCCCATGCTGTTGTGGGTTTGTGTGAGGCTGTGCATGTATGTACCTGGCAGCATTTGACTGCTCAGGCAGAAGAGGACACACCATTTCCAGTAGGCTGGGTATGGCACAGGGTGGAGGCCTCTAGGAGGTGACATACCCTCCCTAGATTTTACAGACAAAAATAGTTCTCCTAACTAATTTTAATATCAATTATTCATCTTTTTCACAAGGGAGAGTAGTAGTCAGACGAGGGGTAATGGCTTTATGATGAAGAACAGATTTGCTTTCAGCTGACAATCTATGAAAATCTTTTTGCCTTACTCCTTGTATTTCATGTTTTCCCCATTTTTTGAGACAGACGTTTAAATAGGAAAGCTCATCAGAAATAAAAAAAACATTGTATTTATTATAGCCGAACACATATCCATCTGCCAGTTTAATGTCACATTCACTGAGGAGAGCCAGGCAGCATTTTGAGTGGCCCAAAGGATGGAAACAGATGGGGGGGGCTACAAAAAAGCAAGAGAAGGACTTTTTACTTGGACAAATAGTGATAGGACAAGGGGGAATGGCTTCCAACTGAAAGAGAGTAGATTTAGATTAGATATTGGAAAGCAATTCTTTGCTGTGAGGGTGGTGAGGCTCTGGAACAGGTTGTTCTGGAGAGGGTTGGCTGCCCCATCCCTGGAAGTGCTCAAGGACAGGTTGAGCAACCTGGTGTGGTGGGAGGTGTCCCTGACCATGTCAAGGGCATTAGAACTAAATGATCTTGAAGGTCCTTTCAAACTCAAACCATTTTGTCATTCTATGACTCTGCCAAGAGGCAGTGGCTGAATTAATGTGCCTTGGCTCTTCCAGGTTCATACATGTGTGAGATACCTCAGTGCTCTGAGGTCTGGTATAACTGAGATAGAGGACTTACCATGCATCCTTCTTGGCTTTGTTCCTCCCTGTACTGCTCAACCAAATTTTTGATTATTGCTTCCTACATCTGGGTTTTGAAACCCTGACCACAGCCAAAGTGACAGACCTCATTTCCTGACCAGAAACCAGCTGAGTGATCCAGTCCCAGCCAGCAGCCGAGACCTTTGGGAGGACAGCAATGGGTTATGGCAGCTAACAGGAGCCTGTGGCAGTGGGATCTGGAATAATTTCAAAAGCACTGAGGTTTTTCAGGAAGGGATTGTGCAAGCTGTAGGTATCTCTACCTGAGAGATGGAAACCTTCTGGAGTGCTGGGTACCCCCCATCATACAATACCTCTTCCCTCTCCTTTAAACCCATTGACTGTCCTCTGCCTGCGTATCTGGGCTTGCAGGAATAATGGAGAAACAGCACAGTAACTACTCAACCACTCCATTTGTTTTGTGCTTTGCTGCCAGGATCCAAAGCCACGCACAGATTTCTACAGAAATTCGTAATTCCGATTATTTCACCAGCATGCCCCCGCTGCCGGCGGAATGCCTGGACATCGACGGGGACTGGAACACGCTGCCAGTCATCTTTGAAGACAGGTACACAGACATGCCTTGCACAGGTGAGTGGAACACCACAGGGCACAGCTTCACCAGACAGCGTGAGCTGAGGGAGGTACTTCCCCAGCTCAGGATAAGTGATCTCACATCCCTTGGGCTTATCAACTCAGAAGAGAGTGTGACCCCCTAAGTAATACAGCTGAATTTTAGTGTTTTCCCTAACAGCAGAGTATTTCCTTCACATTTTTCATCTTTAAATTAAGCTGTTTTGTTAAAAGAGCTGAAGGGAAAATTGAGGAAAAAAAATCAGATCTTTTGGATTTTTGCTACTGTACTAATTTAAAGGAAAACCACTAGACTGCTATCCCCACTATGACATCTAGTGGTAAGAAATCTCAGAACGAAACAATTTCAGGGTAAAGCCCCACACTCCCCTGAAAGGCAGCATCGGCTTCCAAAAAAATATTTTGCCCTTTGAGCACTCAAATCAAATTTTTAATTAAGAAATTATTTAGTTCTAGAGTTACTCAGTAAAACCTCATAGCCCTTACTACCTTGTTCTTTTCACTCAACCATTAAGATTACCAAGGAAGCAATATGTATTAATATTATAGGTGTCCAAAGTCTAGTGAATATAGCCTGTGATAAAAAATCTTCACTCTTCCACAGTTATTCTACTGCCTAAATTTTGACAATGCTCATTAAAGGTATTTAAATCATTAAACTGAGTATTAAGCTGATTCAAGGTAAGAACTATACTATGGACAGTGTTGAATGACACCAGGAATACAAAGAAGTATCCATTTTGTTTTGCTTACCTACGTTCTAAAAATTAGCAGTGTAGGTACAGCTATCCTGAACAAAGGGTATTTATTAATATTGTCTTCTTTGGCCTATCTATGACTGTCCAGTGAGTGTAATTCTAGTTAAATGCACTCTGGCATGTACATTTGTAATATGTCTTTAATGCATGTATAACTTTTATAATATAAATGTATAGAATAATATTTTAGACTTTAAATCTTTCTTCAAAGTCTCACTATTCTTTGGGGAGATTTGTTGTGTTCTTACAGGTAATACTACTATCTTTCTTTCTTTCTTTCAGATCAGAATTTGGAAGTTTTCCCAGATTTTGAGGTTCCCGCAAATACTCAAATGGAGGTAACACAGCAAAATAAAGACTGTGCATCAGATGATGCCACTGCAGTAATGAAAGGAGACTTTGGGAATGATGCTCTGCTAATACACACAGACAGGATAAACAGGAATCCCTCATGCCTACACAGCAGTACTGAAGCTGCTGCTAAGGGTTTAAACCAGCACTCCACATCTCAGGTATGTACAGCAAACAAAGAAGGCCAAAGGAAACCTGAAAATATTTTTGTTTCAAGAGAGGAAACTATTTCTGACTCAGAGCCAGGCAATACAGAACACGTGTCAGAAGACTTTAAAACATCCGAGGAAGTTTTATTAAAGGATAATAGACTTGGGGCGGATGTTACCTGTGAGGACATGGAACCCAGCAATAAGGACTCTCACAAAAGTGAGCCTGTATTAATTGTCAGTGCTCAGTACGAGTGTGGAGCATGTGGAACTGATGGCTTGGAAGACAGGACTGAAATACATGAACTAGATGAATTTGGTCATCCTGAAACTAATTTCACTTCATCTGAGGTTGCACTGACTGAATTGACCAGTCTTGGAAAACCAGAGGACGCAGACACCAAGGCTCATCTCCCTGTTTTGAAAGCTTTCCCTTCCCACAGCTGTGAAGTGAAATCAGTCACAAAGGAGCAACGGGGTGAGGAGAGTGAAGAATTTACCCTGATGTCAGGGGTCATAAAAAGATCTTCCTCTATAATATCTGATTCGGGCATTGAAAGTGAACCAAGCTCCGTGGCATGGTCTGATGCTCGCAGCAGGGCCCTGGAGCTGCCCAGCGACAGGGAGATCCTGCACCACCTGGTCCGGAGGCACGCCATCCACCGGAATTCCCTGGAAGGTGGCCACACGGAAAGCAACACCAGCTTGCCCAGTGGTATCCAAGCATCACTCACATCCATCAGCTCTTTGCCCTTCGAGGAAGAGGAGAGGGAAGTGGAGCTTACCAAACTGACGAAATCTGTCTCAGCTCCTCAGATCAGTAGCCCAGAGGAGCCCACGGAGGAGGTGGATATATCAAAACACATCGAAGCCACCTCAGGAGATCCAGATCAAAACTTAAGAAGCTGCATGGAAACAGAAGATAAAGATGGAAAAACAATCATGGACTTTACCGAGTGTCAAACCACTACTCAAAGTGGAAAAATAGAACCAAGAAGACATCCCAAACCCCTCCTCAAACACAGTAGCAGTAACACCGAGTTACAAGGGGAGGAAGAGAAAGGTTTTCCAGAGACTTGCTGTAGTTTGGAAAATACAAGACCACCCATTTGTCCGAAGCAGCTCCAAGATAATGTCTCTGAGTGCCTGTCACTGGAGAACAATGGTGAGTGCAGCTTAAAAACACCAAGGGCTTTTAATTACTTGGACAAAAATATAGATAAGGTTGATACATGCACTGAGGATCCAAAGGATAAACTTAAGCCGGACAGTTTAAAAACACCACAGGGCTCCTCCAATAGTAGAATTTCAAGAGAGGAGATTCTTTCACAAAGCATAAAGGTGGTACCAGATTTTTGCTATCCTGTTAAAGCTCCTTCAGAAACCTCCACTGAATCTGGCTCACTGCGAGGAGAATGTGGCAGCTCTCTCGCTGATGAGAGCCCAGCAGTGCATGCAGAAATGCAGGGCTTGCAAGAAATTGAGCTCAATGACTCAGCTGCCTCAGCAGACCCTGCGGCAGGGTCCCACCGGGCTGAACGTCCTCAGGAGCCCAACAGCCAGGAGAATAAACTCGTAGCGAACGGCACCGGGTTTCCTTTGGCCACAACAGAGGGAGTAGCCCTGGAAAGCAGAAAGGCTGCTGATGGGGTTAACCTGTCCGTCTCTTGCACAGCCACCTGTCTTCCCTTTTCTTCCGTGCTCAAAGAGACCCCAGCCCTGGCGGGCTCCTCGGCAAAGCAGGCTGCCTTCCCCATCACGCGCCAGCCGCTGGGCTCCTTCGGAGTCGTCTGTGCTAATTCCGACGAGATGGACAAGGAGACCAACGAAAGGATGCTGAAGTAAGAATGGCTAATTACTTCATTAATGTAGCAGTAATGCCAAGAGACCCTGACACAGTTCAGGACCCTACAGGACGTTTGCATTTGAGACAGTTGCCTGAGGAGTTTTGGTATAAATAATACAAACAGACAAGTGGTTCATATAGAATGAATAATCTAAATAGACAGGAAGGATTAAAACACAGAGAGACCAAGATTGCCAAAGAGATCCTTAATCTCATGATTAAGAGAGATCCTTAATTCTCATGATTAGCAGTGAGATTTAGGTGTCTAAATGATCTTTGAGGTCTGACCCTCCATCATGTAATCAAGGCTACCCATAGCAGAGTATCGATCCCAGAGAGTCAGTTCACTGTGGCAGTGCACAGACTCTTGTTCTCTTCTGTTTTAATTACACTCTGTAGCTAAACTATGAAATGGGGAGTTCAGATTGGCTGGTATGTCTCAACTTCACCTTCTCAAACGGGAAAAATGGGAGAATTGGAACCGTGGATAGCTGGAGAAGAGGCATTATTTTTGTTTCTTGCTTCATTGCACAATGTAAAAGTTCCACACCGTGAACTTGATGTCACAGGGGCCCATTTCACAGATTGGCACTCTACCACTTATATTTTTCCATTATACTTTGGTGCCTCTGCTGTGCTGAGGAAAAACAGTAGCACTGAAATTTCTCGACTACTCAGCTGCCCAAAATTTTGTCTGCCTGCACGTACATTCATTTTCAACCCAAGACTTTATTTTTATTCTTTTGAAAGTGTCCTAAAGATTTTTTTTTTATACACCATGCTTAATTCCTGACAAATCTAAGCACAGAAATTGTTTCTTCTTTGTGAAAAAGCACATTTGAGCATGTATTCATGCACATGAATCCAAGGCTTCCAGATTCATGGCCCAAAAGCTGTTTTTTTCGTTTTCATGTCCCTTAAAATTAGTTGGGCTGATATAAGCAGTTTCTCACCATTGGACTTGAGTATCTTAGAGGTCTTTTCCAATCTTAATGATTCTATGACTATATCAAGTGGCCTTAAGATATCCCCAAGCTTTAAAGGTTATAACTCCTAATCTGGTCATCCCAGTTTTCTACTTAATTCTACAATTACATTAATTATTAATTATTAATTCCTGAATTATTGATAATTAATGATTATTAATTCCTAAATTATCTGGATAAGTTTTATTAAGTCAAAAAGCCACTGAACAGTTTGGCATCTGCAGCTAGAGAATGCTTCAGGGTGAATTCAGGTGTCAAACTTTAGACCTTTGGTAGGAAAGTTGTTATGTTAATTCTTTCAGCATTGAGATGCTCTTCTAAATGCTACTAAATGTTTTCAAAAGAAACCAAAACAAAATAAACCCAAAAATACCTACCACATGAGGTCCATCCTTTAACTCTAGCTTGAGGAAAGGGGAGAACACCTTCTACCTGACTGTAAGTGCATCTGATTGTAGCAAAATTACACATTTTGCATTTCAGTACCTATAAGGCAAATGACACTGTTAAGAGGCAAAATTGCTAATTCTGTACCTCAGTCTCATTTTATGAGCTAACAAAAATTATTTTTTGCTACTCTTTCATTCCTCTGGCAAGTGTGAGTTGCTAATGCACTTTAGCTACTCCCTCTATGTAGACAAATTACAAAGAAACAGAGTTTTTTCCCCTCGTTCTGACTTCTCTCAATCCTAATAGATAAGAAATTCCATCCAGGTCTCTACTTGAAAGCTGAAAACATAATTTCTTGCAAAGACAAGCCTCCTCATTTCTAGTTTGAAGGTTTGTTGCTGAACACCCAGTTCTATTGTGATTAATTAATGTATTCTCCAGTTTTTATCAGGCCAAAGAAAAATTTAAAAAAGAAATGAAGATTGAAGGATTTCTGTACAGTGACTTACCTGTACTAGCTTCTGATATCCCATATTTTCCACCAGAGGAAGAGGAAGAAAATTTAGAAGATGGAATTCACCTGGTTGTCTGTGTCCATGGATTGGATGGTAAGGCCGGGAAGAATTGCTGTTTGTAAGTCATTTTTGTGTTGGTGGAAAAAAAAAAAAAGACAGATGATCAGCAAGTATGAAAGAATGGAGAGTCTAAGTATTTGTTTTAGCTAAGTATTTATTCTTTATTATGCTATTCAGTCCGTTGTATTAAAGAATCTAGACGAATATTAAATATTTTTGATAATAAATGGGGTTCTGCTGCCCGGTTTTAGTTTTTTGGTTTTCTTTGGGTTTTTTTTTAAAACAGAAATCTACACCAAAGCACATCAGTCCTACCATGTACAGGAAGAATGCATTACAGTAACTCCTCTTGTCTTTCCACGGATGCTTGGTTGTTTTTCAGTATGTCCCCAGGAGAAAAATGTTATTTAAACCCCCAAAACACTGTTATAGATTACATTGTGGCTGACTTTGGAAAGTAAGAGAATAAAAATCATTCTTCACTACAGAGGAAGAAGGTCCTGAGATTTTTTTATGTGTATGCTTTCTAAGCAGCAAACAGTTATATTAAATGTGAACTTTCTCTTGACAAATTAATTGATATCAATTAGAAAGGTGTAGATGTCAACACTAAAACTACAGAGAAGAAGTGGTAGAAGCTCTGAAATCTGAAAAAAAAAAAAAAAGAAAAGCAAACTCTGGCTTGAGCAAGGATTGTTTGCCATTGAATATCCCAGCAGCAGGAATGCCCTTCTCATGAGGTTGTGGTAGCTCCTCCACCAACAAATCTTTTCAGAAGTCTTTGGAATTTCCTAGTACAGAATGAGGCATCTCTCAAAGTGTTAGAGGAGTCTGACAGTATTTCAGCACCACCTCTAATTGTGAATACAGGAGATGGGCTACTCTGCATCTGAAGGCACAGCCCTGTACCCAGCACAGGCACTGAGCTGTCCCTGGGCGCCTCACCTCAGCTTGTTGTCTTTTTGTCTTACCTCTGCTGTTCAGCAGATAGAGGACAGATTTATTCTGGACCTGATCTTTGTCAAGTCTTCCCCAATATTTGTGCACAAATATTGTGCACAGCAGTGGGTGAGGTCCAGCTCACCTGGGGCAGGCTGTGGGAATTCCTGTTCTCTTGCTGTTTCCATGCATGATCCTGAGGTGTGATAACCTTCTTAGCAGCACTTAGCAAGAGCTCCGTGGTGTCAAGGTTGTTGTGTTAAATTGACTCTATATTGGTTATTTTTCTGTTGAATTGCATCTTATAAAGTACCATTTGTTCCTAGGCAACAGTGCAGATCTGCGGCTGGTAAAGACTTTTATAGAACTGGGACTTCCTGGTGGAAAACTGGACTTTCTAATGTCTGAAAGAAATCAGGTAGTACAGAGCTAATTTCTGTCTTCCTTTAGATTGCTGAAACAGGGCCTTCAGCAAAAGCCTTTTCACCAGCTGAGTGAAACAAAAGCATGGGGGAATTCAGGTAGTTTTACGCAGTATTTAGTGCAAAGGGCTGGTTCTGTTCCTGTCTAATTTGATAGGGTGTTCAAACCTATTGGAAAACATTCCTGGCATTAAAGTCAAAGGCAATGACATTAGCAGTAATAGGACTAGTCCTAAGAGGAAGAAAATGGATTTATCCTGCCAGTTTGTAAACTTGGCAGCCTGGTGCCTCTGCAACACAGCACCAACAGAAAGCAGCAAGTTTAGTGATGTTAAATTCTCTGGAGGATGCAGAATATCCAGCAGGTGTTGTCAGCTCCCTTTGCTGCATCAGCCATTGTTTCTCCTGTTGTAATGTTTGTGGGATTTATTTCCTTGAATGATAAATAAATGTCTTCCAGAAAAATTGATTACTGGCCTAGGCAGAGAAACAAAAATGAATCCTGTGCTTTGCCTGGCAATGGAGCCATATTTATGACCAAAGGCCTAACTTTATGCACAAGATAAGGATTTCCATTGTGCAGTCAGAAACATTATTCTGATTTATGAGTACCTGAGAAACCTGAGTCAAAACTTTCCAACCTTTGTTCAACAGCTTTTATATTTTGAAGTGGCTGGTTGGTGTAAGTCTGTGAACTTTCCAGCTTCCAGTGCACAGCTCTGTCAGCAGCAGACCTGCACAGTGAACGTAATCAAGGTCAAAATAATGAGACCACTTCATACATCCATCAAGGCCTCTTCCAAGGGAAGAGAATGTTTTCAGAGAATGAAACATCTTACAACATCTGTATTTAAGATTATCCAGAGCCCATAATAGAAACTATTTAGAGGTTTTATTGTCTGGGAGGGTGGGGAAGTTCTCACAGCACTGGAAGTAGAACCAGAATGGCTTGATGGCCATTTTAATGTTGTAAAGCATCCTGTCACTGTTTTCCCCTTCTCTGAGAACCACAATGAATAGGACCCAAACAATCAGTCATTTAGCTGGTTTGCCTTATAGAGGAAAATTCAAATCACTTTTTTTAGGCCTCCAGTTGTGACACATTTGACAAGCTCAATCAGGCTGAAATTATAGTAAAGGATGGAGATATAATCAGGTGAAATATGGCTCTTGACATGTTTTGTTTATGATTAACATTCAGGCTGATATTCTTTCACTTTTAAACAACCTGAAAGGTTTGGGATAATGAGCCTAGGAGGAAATCATTAATTATCAATGCAGACAAAACAAACAGGCAGAAGGTTAGTGGACTGTTTGTAGTTTATGAGAACATTTATTTTAAGTCTGTATTGCAAAGTGAATATGCTCATGTTTTCCTTTGCAAGAGCTGCAATTAGCAAGATGAGTTGTGTCACAAAAGCATTAATTACTGATATGTTTCAAAAGCATTAATTACTCATATGTTTGCTCTGAATAGCTGTTCCAACATTTGATTATTGTTTTGTGGCATCTCATTAGTTACAAGTTTGATTTAGAGTCCTGTTGGATTGCCAAATTACAAAGTTCTGAATGAGATCTGCCTGTAATCATATAGACTGGAAATATATTGCTTGTTTTATTGTCTCACAACTGGCAGTACTGTTGTGAGCAACAAATTATTCATCTGTCTCTAGCACTCATTTTCTTACTGATGACTGTTGAATAACAAACACACAGCATTTGATTATGATGGCCAAATAATTTTGTGATGACATCCTTAGCATCAGCATAACCCTCATGTTAACATATAATGCTGTAAAGTATTTTATTGCAGTAATCTGTTGAATCCTAAATGCCAAAAGCTTTTCTCCCATATGCAGAGCCTGGTATCTAGAGCAGCTGAGCATTAGCAGTTCTCACCAATGTCAAGTCAGGCTGCTTTAGCATCATGCTTGTGATCCTGGAATCACTCAGCAACCTCTCTCAAAGGAGAACTTAAATTTGAAAGAGAATCTGGAGACTGAGAAAAATTCCCATTTTCTCCCCCTTGAAAATGTATAAAGAAAATTTACACTGGTTATTTCTTGCATTTGACTTTGGAAATAACATCGGTCTGCAACACATGTAATATATTTTAATTCATCAACTCATTTCATTTTTCACCAGACTGATACTTTTGCTGATTTTGATACAATGACTGACCGATTATTGGATGAAATTATTCAGCATATCCAGTTGTACAACCTCTCCATATCCCGAATAAGGTAAGCTTTATGATAGCTAATAGTCTGTAACTGTTTGAGTTACATTAGCAACATCCAGTGAAATTAGCTTTTCCTACAGTGCCCTGTGTCAAAAGCCATTGAACCAGTGAGACTAATTTTTACATTTTTATAGATGAAAGAGAATCTTGTAGGCTGCAAAAAACCATGAAATGATAACTAAAGGATCTTATTGAAAGCCCTGATAGCGTCCCCTCCCCAAGCCATTTGTGCCACCCTTACATTTAATTTTAAGAAAACACAGATGGGTTTGGTATTAATGTAATTCTTTCTTTCCCAACAGTTTTATTGGACATTCCCTTGGTAACGTCATCATTCGCTCTGTGCTAACTCGCCCCAGGTTTCGCTATTACCTCAACAAGTTACACACCTTCCTGTCCCTGTCTGGGCCTCACCTGGGAACCCTCTACAACAACAGCACTTTGGTTAGTACAGGTAAGAGTTGATGGGAGAGCTTTGACTGGCTCTGGTCCACAGCAGAGTGCATGAGAGGGCAAGAAGTGGAGGTAGGAATTTATGACTTGTACGTAGAAGTTGTAGAAAATATTTGCTGGAGACTTCAAACCCACGCAGAAAAAATTGCAATGAGAGGGGCTTTCAGCATCTATAACAAGATCCATCATAGTGCTCCCTGGAAAGCCCAGAGGTGTGCAGCACTGAGAGATGACCCTTAGTCTCCACTCAGTCTCCCACTTCTGCTGCAAATAAAGAGAGGCATCTGTACAGCTGAAAAAGAAACATTATTATGGAAATTGAATGTCCAACATTTCAGTCTTCCTGACTGTTTTCCTGCTACCATGAGACAACCACAGAATCATAGAATAGTTTGGGTTGGAAGGGACCTTAAAGATCATCTAGTTCCACCCCTGCCATGACCAGGGGCATCTTCAATTAGATCAGTTTGCACCAACCTGACCTTGAATGTTTCCAGGGATGAGACATTGACCACGTCTCTGGGCAACCTGTTCCAGTGTCTCTCCACCCCCATTGTAAAGACTTTCTTCCTTATTTACAGCCAAAATATGCTCTCATTTAGTTTAAAACTGTTACCTCTATCCCATGAGACTCTTAGATTTTTCTCCCTGTTGATTAGGAGTACACGAATACACAAGACTTCTACTAAATTACAGTGCTATCCTTACTGTAGGCTCATCTTTAACTCCCCTGCTTGATGATTTCCAAAGGAGAAAAATATGCACCAATTTTCATTCCAGGTCTATGGCTCATGCAGAAGTTGAAAAAGTCAGGGTCGCTTTTGCAATTGACCTTCAGGGACAACGCGGATCTGCGCAAGTGTTTCCTCTATCAGCTCAGCCAAAAAACGGGTGAGTAGGGATGGATGTCCCTTTGTAAATACCAAGGGCTATTCCAGTGGCTTGTGCTGGATTGGCCTATTCTCCAGGGAATGAAGGAAATCTGCATTTTGTTAATGATCTTCCTTTAAACACACTTTTTAGAAGGGCTGCCCTGTCTAAAATCTAGTATCAATTTCATCTGTGCATTTTTTCCGTGAAAGTTATCAGAGAATGTATTTGCCAAACTGTTAACATCAAATAAGACCTTCGTGCGGCAGTAAACATGCACCTAAGTTTATATTCTGCAAGCAAGAAAAATCATTCTTGGCAGGCCATCATTGCTTAATTTATGCTATGAGATGAAAACCATTTTTCCTTTTTTATTATTTTTTGTAAGTTTAACATCTCTTGTCTCTAGGAAATATGACTCTGTGAGATGAAGAGCAAATTTTATTCATGTCTGTACTGACACTTCTGTACTACAGAGAGAGATGTATGGCCTCACACTAAAAAAAATGATGTCTGAATAGAGAATCTCTTTTCCCCTTCTTTGGTCTGTCATGAATAAATGAAATAAATCAGGCTTTTCTTAAAAGAAAGCAAGCATGATCCTTCTGTTGAAGCAATTGTTTTCTTTTAAGAGTTATTTTTAATACTGTGTGTGAGCAAACTGGTGCTAAATATGTAGTGACAAGATCAGTACTTGATGTTTTATTCTTTTCTCATACTTTTGTACACTGCTAATAGGAAACAAAGACTATGTTAATATGAATAGAACATCTAAATTCTACAGATACAAACTACATAACTCAATCAATGATAGGAACTTGATGTAAATTGGTGTTATTTGAATTTTCCCTTTGATTCCCTAGCTCTTATTTCCATGGAATAAAGTTGATGACTGCTTTGCCACTGTCAAGTTCAAATAAAATTGGGTATACACAGAAAGCTCATATTGTAACTTCCCAAGCAATGAATTCCCAAGCACGTGCTGAGTCAAAGTGATTTGCTGCTTGTTAGCTTGGTAGACTGGAGATATAAGAGGCTATAAATTAAGGTCTTGGCCTTGAAAATGGAGAAAGCAGAAATTTAAATGTGGAGAGAGTTGTCTGTAAAGTCAGAATCATCCAGGTAGATGCTTTGGCAAAATATCTGAAGATGTTGATTGGTCCATATGTGAATGTATGAGCTGGCATACTGATTCAATAGAGAGATTCCCCTGCTCTGGCACCCTGCTCCCAAAAGAAAATGGGAGAACCTACAGAGGGAGAAATGCCAGAAGCAGTGTTGTGCTTGCATTCCCAGGTGACTCTTTAAACCTCCAGCAATTTCTGACTTTCTTTTTAAAGTAGAAGTCCCTGCTCCTTTTCAATCTCTTTAACAAACGTTCCTCGTGCTTGTCTTGAAAATAAAATCCAAAACAAAATCCACAGTAAAATATTCTTCCCTATTGAACCTCTTCAGATAAGGTTTTAGATATGGTAACACTCACTGGGGCTTCTCCTACCTTTTACTTCAGGATGAAGTTGCAAACTCAGTTGGATTGGCTGCACAAGAAGAAAATGATAAAGAGCTTAAGTCAGGTTTTGGAAAGGCAGTCAGCAGGACTTTTCATTGTGGTGGTGATGGTCAGTTTTTCAATGAATGTCTAGAAATCATAGTCGTGGAATCATAGAAAGATGGAAAGGGTCCTTCAAGACCATCTGGTTCCAATCCCCCTGCCATGGACAGGGACACCTTCCACTAGAGCAGGCAGCTAAAAGCCCCACCCAACCTGGCCTTGGTTCCAGACCACTTTCCCACAAGAGGGAGGGAAAGATGAAGGACAAACCCACAGCTCTCCTGTACTCAGGACACTTTCTGGACAAGTAGATTATGTCATCAGTGTCCATTTCCCTCCTTTTCTGTTCAATGTGGGTGATGGATTGCTCAGGAGACCATAGGCAGGTCAAACAGCAGGGGCTTGTTCCCACAGCTCATCAGTGGCTCC
This sequence comes from Daphoenositta chrysoptera, assembly GCA_013397915.1. Lineage (NCBI taxonomy): Eukaryota > Metazoa > Chordata > Aves > Passeriformes > Daphoenositta > Daphoenositta chrysoptera. The sequence goes on along the minus strand of VZRO01005793.1, from coordinate 236,482 downwards.
ATTACCCCCAGGGAAGAGAGAGGACTTGGGGTTTTTAGTTGATGAACCAGCAGTGTGGATTTATCAAGTGACTGCTGAATTCAGGGACTGGATAGACCCTAAGTGTCCCTCAACACTGATGTAACAGTGTGACATCATAACAGTCTCATTTTCTTCTCCCTCTCTCTATTTTGTTTGAGAATTTTACTAATTTGTTGTGTTATTTTTGAACTAGTTCCTGTTTAGCGGTATAAATATTTGCAAGAATAAGGTTTAAATAAAAGCATTTTTTTACAGACAATTCTTACTTTTCTTTGTTGATATACAGTTAACCTGTGTGTGTTGATAAGTAAAAAATGGTTCACAGAAGCAACAGAAATGTGTTTAGGCTGTTATGAATCTAAGATTTTGTTGCATGTTTTAATAATTATCATCTATTTTGTTGTGTAGATTTTCAAAAGCCTTTGAACATGAAATAGTCATGCTGACACTGTACGCATTTTCATCACTGTGATTACTTGTGATTAATGTATTTAATATGTTTGCCACAGGTCTTCAGTATTTTAAAAATGTTGTGTTAGTGGCCTCACCCCAAGACAGATACGTACCCTTTCACTCAGCAAGAATAGAAATGTGCAAAAATGCACTTAAGGACAGACACACAGGTATGTTTACCTCTAAGATCTTTTATATGTTCCCAAGGGTGTTGAAAAATTGCATTTTTGTGCAACTGAGGTCATTACATTAGAAGGGTTTTTCATCAGCATGATGAAAACTCAGATGTGTATTTGATAAGGAAGAAAGTGTTCGCTTCCCACAGGAAATTACTGAAATCAATAAAAGAAGCTTTTCAAGAAGCTCTTTGCCTGATGAAAACAAATTTCAGTCAGGTCATAATCAGAGGTTTCTTACTGCTTCCTCCCCTTCCCTCTAATTGTATTCTTTTTTACAGTGAGAATAGAACTAGCTCTTGACAATGTTTTTCTGTAGTGTACTGATTTACTTGTATTGTCTCCCTTTTTTACACATAATGAAATCTCTCTCAAAACATCCAAAGTAGGGGGCTTTTCCCTTTGTTTTCAATAGTGTTTGAATGATTGCAAGATAATTTAAGTGACAGATATAAAATCGTATTGGTTTGTAATAAAATCTGTAAAACACATCAGGACTCACCACCAGAGGCCCTCCCATGAGCTCAGGCTGTGTGTTGTCCCAGTTATTGCCTTTGTTATTAGCAGTCTTCCTCATTTATAAAATGTTTCATGGCTTCAGTTTGATACCACATCCAGGAATAATGTTCAGTGCAATTTCATCCCCATTTCACATATGTGATTACCTAGAAATGGAGGTACTCTTTGAGAGCAGAAAGAGACACACAGGCCCAATAATCAGCATGGTTACCTTCACACCCCTTACTCAAATGACAGCTCTTTCTATCCTTCCTCAGACATTAATTAAAAAGTCATTCTTCAGCTCTCCTGCAGTGGTTATTCCTCGGGGATATGTTTAACCAAGCAGGAGCCAGATCAGTACATTTATCTGTACATGTTTCCTGAGCCATTGTTTCTGCCCTATGAACACCTCAGCATCTACAGGATGTCCTTCATGCATTAGCATGCCCAGAGAAACCCAAATGGACCTGTGTCGTGCCAGACCCTCTCACATTTGAATCCACAGGCAGTGTGAGTCCAACCCCACTCCCCTGAAAGAAACACAAGGATTTTTGTCACAGACAGAGGAAAGGTGACTAAAGGCTGAGGGTGTCCCAGTCCTCATGCTAAGCAGCTCCAGCAGATTCCTCCTCCTGGCCAGTGCCTCCATTAGATGATTCATGATCTGGCAAATCTTTGAACTGTACTGCTGTCTCTTACAGTTATTTTGGCCTTGCTTCCATTTTCCGTCTCACCGCAACTGCGATTAAACGATACTGGAAGAAAAGATAAGATCTGGGCGCCTTGGCGTGCACATGTGATATCTCAACTCTTTTTCAGGTCCTGTTTACGCAGAAATGATCAACAACCTGCTGCAGCCTTTGATTGGGGCCAAGGACTGCACCTTGATCAGACACAACGTGTTCCACGCTCTGCCTAACACCGCCAACACCTTGATAGGCCGGGCTGCCCACATTGCCGTGCTGGACTCTGAACTTTTCCTGGAGAAGTTTTTCCTCGTGGCAGGACTCAACTACTTCAAATAGTGCCTGAAGTACGGGCTGACAGAGGCCAACCTTTCCATTGGGTGGAAGAGACTCCCTTAGCCAAAGGAGTGCAATGTTAGAAATGAGATCAGGTGGGACTTTCAAACTTTCCATTTCCATTTCTCTTTCAGAGAATAAAGTGCTATGGCTTTAAGGCATTCAAGCTTCCAAGTATTGGTGCTTTTGGAAGAAATAAATATTCCTCTTCAGTTTCTATGTTCTTTGTCCACATAAAGACATGAGCCGCTTCTGAAGTACAGAATCAGAATAAGAAGGTTAATTCTCTAAATGTGATTGGACCAATATAATTCCTGTTTCTCCTGAATATTAAACCAGGAACTTGTCTGTCCTTGATTTACTGCTTATTTATGTATTAACAAAGCTCTACATTTGTAGCACTTTTGGGGTAGTTAAAACACAAGGAAACAAGTGTATGTGAACTCAGGTTAAAACCTTCTTTGTGATGAACTGAGAAGTCTGAAAACCATTTATGAAAGTTTCAGTCTTTCTGTTTGTTGGAAAAAAATATTTGGATGGTTCCATTAATGGTAATAATTTGTAACATACAAATTGTACATTCAAATAATGGAAAGGAGTAAAATATTTTACATAGAATGAACAAATATTGATATTTGTCTTTAAAAAGAAACCCCAACTTTAGTTTGGGAAGAATTTTGTTCAAGTTAGAAGCTGCCAAACCAAGAGGAGTATATCGGATTACTAATGAAATATCAGTGGCATCTGTTAACATTTCTTCTGTTTACATTTATAGAGGATCATAACTGACTGTGCTTGTTGTGACCTTAAAGGTACAATTTTTACTTTTACATTTGTATCAAAGCCCATTTGTCTCAAATATATTTATTTTTTTTTAAATTTATTACTCGGATACAGAATTCAAAATCTAGCCAGTTATACCCTTAAAAACCCCAAACATTTGAAAAAAAAAAAAAAAGGCTGGAGATACAGAATGGTAAGGATTGTGGAAAGCTTAAAAAAATATAAGGATGTCTTAAGATCCTCTGCAATACTCTATAAATGCCCATTTGCAGTGCTATATACAGTCCTAATTATTATACAGTTACAGCTGATTGAAATATTTAAAACTTTGTTCATGCAATGATATGTAAGTTGTTTAAGAGTTTGAAAAATAACATATTTCCCAATTTTTAATTTTTTCATCAAATTTACATTAAGATTTTTATCAAAAAGTTATTAGCTTTAAAGTGAAAATATTCAATAACTTTCTGCACATTTTCATAACATTTTGATAAATTTTCAATGTCACAGCAATTTTTTGAAAAAATAGAAAATTAGTAATTCTTCACTATTATTTTTGTTTGGAAGACAGGCAGTTTTTTAGTACAAACACAATTTGTTTAAAAACACAAATGAACAGGTCTCTATATCTTCTAACAAAGACTGTAAAAAAGTTACAAAGTTGGGTTTAGGTGTTAAGACTGTCATCAGTAAATTAAAATCAAGATAGTGGAGATTTGTGAAATGAGAGAATACAAAATGAAAACAAAAAAAAAAAAACCATCACAGCCACAGGGAAATATTTGTACTTGCAAAAAGCAAAACTATTTTTTTCTCAAAAGAAAAAAGTGAAAAAAATCCACAAAATTAGTTCAAGAAAAGAGTTTTTAGCAGACTGGTAAACGCTGGTAAAAGAAAAAAGCTGGTTTGATAACTAATGCATATTTTTAAAATACGAAGGAGAAAGAAGGAATATACCAAAGGGTGAGATTAGACACTTGAAAAGATGTATTGCACATAAAAATCTTGTGCCGTCATAGAGGTAGAAGTCATATGGAAATAATTCCGTGGTGTGATTCAATGTTGACAAACTTCTTAAACAATAAATATTACCTCAGTACTTGAATTAAATAGGTAGATACTATTGTCTCTCTCTCTCTTTTTTTTTTTTTTTTCTTATAAATTGTCTGTTAACAGTCAGTTTTACCCAGTTAACAAATGAATTCTGTCAGGAAACCTGTGGTTTCCACTTTTTGTTTGGAAATTGTTTCTCACTTTTTGGCCTCAGCAGTCCGGTGCTGCACTGACATATCACAACTTACTTCTTCCTCAGTAAACTGTCTAGAGAATTTTAAATATAATAGGACATGGATTTTGAGTTATATAGTGCAGTGTTTTTGAGCCAGGACAAGTACCTCTATATGGACTAACAGGAAAGAGAAGCAATCTCTAACCATAAACACCTTCAGTGTGCTGTATGAGGATCTTATCCATATGTAGAACATGTTCAGGATTCTTCCAAATGAAAATTTTGAAAAAAACACTTAGAAAGAAGTGACTTTACACCTATATACATGCCTGATGTGAGTGTTTGTATAGTCTGTACAAAGAATTTTGCTTATTTCCAGGTCTCACATGCCAACTTTCTCAGTCCTGACTCTGACAACAAACCAGTGCAGCTGTTCTTACACTCAGATGAGAGGTTCTTGCCTTGCCTTGTTCATTGGAGAGCATTCCCAGCTTTCTGTTTGCATGACTGTGAGAAAAGGGACATGGGGAAAGGTCTCTGCATTGCTACAGAATTTGGTGGGCCTTTCCATATGTTCACTTTGACGTTCTGTACTCCCGCCAGTGCTCTGACTGAGGGATAAATATACCTAAAGGTTTCAGTGCTCCTATTCATACAGAATTCTTCGATGGCTCAGTCTGATTTCAGAGTTGGAGTTGGATTGTTTGTAGAGTTGGATCAGGTCCATGGAACTTACACCTTCAGGGGTATGGAAGAAAGCTCCTGTGGAACCTCAGAAAAATCTGGGAGGTATCATTCCTGTCAAATGACAAGACACAGATTTTATCCTGCTGGCACAACGTGGGATGTATTGGAAGTAATAGTCCAGCTGAGCCTCCATTTTAACGTTCTCAGAATAGTCTCCCTCACTCTTTCTTCTTTTATTCTATTTGATGGGATGTTGCCTCTCAGTACTATAAAGCCACTCAATTGTGTAAACTATATTGCAAAGAAATCTGCATCGTCATTATAATATAAATAATACCTAAGTTGTTGGACTTCATCAAACTGTAGCTATCAGCATGGACTTCTTTTCAGATTTTTTATTTATCTGGAGAGAAATATATACTAAAAATTATCTTCATTAAAAGATTGCAAAGTAATTGCACAGTTAGCATCATTGTTTCTGTCGCAACCTTTGGAATTTTAATATATTGTCCTTTCAGATAAAGCCTTTTTAAATACATTTAAGTACATTTGCAGTATTGCTGCAAGGATTTTCCCTGCAATCTGCACAAGCTCCCCTTGGCTTTCTGTATCTCTGGGGGCAGAGCTTAAACTCTTCAGTGAAGCTCTCACATTCATAGGGCATAAGAGAGTTTTTCAAGACCTTGGACAGAGGAGGGACAAACCTGGGGTTTTTTTGTAGCTTATCAATATTAGCGTCAGCTGTATTTGAAGTGAAACTCCCTTCAAACCTATGAGATTATTCAGTTAAGAAAAAGACAAAGCCATCATTCCAGGGTTGTTTTTTAGCATCTAAAAGGCTTTGAAACCAACAAGGAGGATCTCCACCAGGTAAACTGCATTTGGTTATTGAGGTTTTCCAGTGCCAGAGGTGAGGTATGGGCTACAGCCCAGAGAAGCAACTTCTCTGAAAAGAAAGGTGATCTCCCACACGTAGAAAAAGAGGAGCAGATCTCAAGGCTTTGAAAGACAGACAAATAAAGGGGGAAGGAAGAAAGACAAGAAGTTCCTGAAGCAGACTATAGCATTAAAAAGGACTGGCATTACCTGTTTTAAAAATTTTGAAGCACTTGAAAACAGTGCAATTATAACAATACAAGGGATATCTATGATTCTATGATTATGCCTTTATTAATAGCTGGATTCATTTTTTCTCTGATATTCTGGGACTCCTAGAGCCCATTGTGCCCCACTTTTAAAAGTATTTAATATCTTCTGATTTTTTTTTTTCTTAAGTATGGGTGGAGAGAAATTGCAGTATTGACTAAGTGTGAGAAGATGAGGGACAGAATAGTGAGTTCTTTCTGCATTTGGGCTGAGGATTTTCAAGGAGTTGGTTTTCAATCTCCTGGAAAATGAGAATCCAGTCTCCTGGGTCCTCTGGAAATGTTTTCTCTTGGAGAATTGTAGAATGTCCTGTTTAATTTCACCACCTAATTTGTGCTTACAAATTTATTGCAAAATGAATTTGTTCTACTAAAATAAAAGTCTTTATTTCTCTCTGTAGTCAGTGAAGAGAGGTAGGTACTGCTGAAAGTCTGAGGAGTGATCCTGTTTTCTGCTTTCAGGGTTATTTACCTCTTTTACTTGTCCAGGGAACTTACAGTAAGACTCACTTTCTGGGTGTCTAAGACATAGAAACTGGAGGCTCAGAATTTGTGGACTGGATTACATCTTCAGTTTTTCATACTTGGTTGCAAATTGTGACTGCACAGCTTGACCAAAAGCAAGCACTGACTGTATGAATAAGGCTCCTGTAAAATCTGGCAGGAATTGTGTCTTTTCCAAGCCTCCAATGAAAACTCATTTTCTTTTTAATGAAATTTAAAATTTATTTTCAAAATCAGGTCTGTCCACTGACAACAGAGGAAGTTGAAATTTCTTAGCTTTAAAGGATTATTTTCTAAAGACTTGAAACCTTAGTCCAGAGCTTTGGAATTACCTACACAAATACTGAGCACTATTTTACTTCAAAGCACTTCATAAATATCCACTGACCAATCCTCTTCACTGTTCCCTTGCCAGAAAAGAGCCACACTTGAGAGAGAAAGCTATCACAAGACAGTGTGAAAACTGGGAATTCAAGACAAAGTTTTCATTAGAATTTGTAGTTTTCTTTGGTGCTTCTTGCATGCTAAAAAAAAGTTTTCTTGCTTTCTACCTCTGCATTTAAAATAGCTGAGTGGTGATGAAGGAGAAAGGTGAGAACTTCTAATAACAGGGTTAGACTCTTGTGAAGGCTTATTCAAATATCCCATGAAATTTAATATATAATGAATAGTCATAGAGCATTTCTGAAACAGCCTCAGCATGCTAATATGTGTCATCCTAGCTGAATGATTGTTTTCTTTGTGGGCTTAAATTTCCATTTATAAATCATCATCAGAACAGCCTAACATATTTCACTCCATCTGGTTATTTAGATGTTAAAGGTCATGTCCATCAAGAACTCTTATGGAGTGCTTTTCTTTATTTCAATACATATGCTCAGCACTTTTGACAGTTAGTGTTGTTATGTTATTGACAGTTTCTAGTTCAATTTACCTCCTCCCCCAAATTTTCAGTATTTATTTAATCATTGAATTGTTTTCAGGTTTTAAACCTGAAATGATATAAATGTATTAAGTATAAATACAGGTCTATTGGAGTCAGTGTTTGTCTTCTTTAATGGTTGCTTTATTGCTGTCGTAGCAGAGTCTCAGGACAAATAATCACTGAATTAAAAATTACACAATTAATGTTTGGGGTCATAAAATTCATAGTGGAGGACATTTTTAGCTGCAGTTCACTCTCTTCTGGTTTGGTTTTGCCTTTTGGGTCAAACATAACCAGAGGAAGGTTGTTCCTCTACCTCTGTTCATGGTTCCCTTAATTTGCTATTCCTTTGAGATGCCTAAATTGCCCTAAACTGCTGTTCTGCTTTGTCCAGACATTCCCACATCTGCTTGGTCACCTTTCCCTGACCTGACTGTATCTCCTCCATATATTGTGAAGTCAGTGCAGATAGGGATTCACAAATACATCCAGCATTGCAATTCCATTTATCCAGGAGTGGGACATCGTGCTCACACATTTATCCCACTCAGTTTTCTCAGCCCTTTGTGAGGACTGCTATGCACCTATCCAGACAGGTTACAGATGACAGAATATTTTGTTTCAAAAAGAACAGCTGGAAGTATCCCTGTATAATCCCTGTTCAAAGCAGGATTATCATGAGAATCATGGAAGATCATCCATATCTTTGTCTTGCTGGATATTGAAAATATCTGGTGGTGGATGCACTTCAGCTACTCTGGAAAACCTTCTCAACTGCTGTATATCACTCCTAAGGAAAACAAACAACGAAACAAATAAAAAACAAAGAAAAAAAAATTCCAGTTTAAATTTTCTGAGATGCAGCTTCTTTCTGTTACCTTTTTTATCCCACCTTTTAATTCCATGGGATTGATCTTGCCTCTGGTACAGTTGTAACTCCCTTTTTCATGCTTTCAGACAGCTCTTTGTCACTTGGTGTCTTTTGTGGCGGGCTAGACAAGCCTAACTCAGCTCCTCCTCAGAGGCTGTGTGCTTAGACCCCTCACTGTCTTGGCAATCTTTTGTTGAGTCCAACCCAGCTTCTCAACCTTGAACTGGGTTTAAGAGGCACCAGGAACTGGCAAACTTCCTTGGAAGGCAGCTCTGCTGCAGACTGGTGCCTTTTTCTGTTCGGGAGGGCCTCAGTGGCTGCTGGCACTCATCACATCCTCTCCCTCCCTGAGGCTCTAATCCGAAGAGCTGGAGCTGTTCTCCTGTTGCCACAACTGGAATCTTCCAGCCCACTATGAATTAATCTTTAATTGGTGCACAGATAGTGAGGAAGCCTAATGTGACCAGAGCTGCTGCTATTTCTTCTCCATTTTAGGAAGACTGTATAATACATCTGCACTTCCCTAAGAGAAATCCATGCAATGAATAGAAATGCTTATGAGAAGAGTTTAATTAGTGTTAAAGAGTTAGGATGCTTTAAATGCAGATGAGTCAGGCCTTCCCCTCATAGGATAAAAGCATAAAGAATAAATATGTATAAACTCTTCTTATGCAAAGGGTCAGACTAAATTAACTTCTTTTACAACCTTGAAACTTGATTTCTCTGCTTCTGAAAATTCAATTCTCTACTTTCACCCAAAGTGCTGCAATATGCTTTTATCTGAGTAGCAACCTAGCCATATCTGTCTGAAATGGATTTGCACACATGCATATATGTTCCATAAGTCCAATGTCTATGTGCTAATTGCATGGAGATTCATGTCTTCAAGTATCTTCTGCCCCTGCAAATATGAAACTGTGACACAGTGAGTTCTTACTGCAGTCCATCACACCTTCCAGTCTTCGAAAGATATCAGCCACAAACACAAACAACTTATCCAAAGGAACAAAAAAACCCTTCTCCACATAAAAGTCCAGTCTTCAGTAATTCTTTTTTTTTTGGAGTGGGTAGTTGGAATACTGTGATGGCCTCTGTTTTTATGCATCCCATAAATGGGGTTACACTAATAAGTATAACAGCTTTTGGTGCTGAAAACTCCAATATTTCATGCAACTAATTTAAGAAGTTTATCGTTCCTTCCTAAAAGCATAAATGCTAGTAGAAATCTACCTGTTCCACCCCTGGGGACACTTACTCTTTGCTACTTTTATATGGACAAGACTATGTGCATCATTCCCAGCAGTGGAAAGAGGTCAAGGCATTTCTAATGCAATTAAATATACAGCTACACACATGGGAAAGGCTGAGTGGAAACATTTTTGATGTAAAATGAGTCATCATTTTAAATAAAAATGATAATATAAAGTATAGTTCTTGTATGTCATCTCTGCCATGTGATGTGTACCCTAAATGTGTATGTATACAGGAAGTCTTTTCCCACAGGACCTGTACGTTATTCCCATGCGTGGTGAACGTGTGTTCCCACACACAGTGAATATATAACATACCACTGCCTTTCCCTGGTCTTAAAATTAAGAGCCAGACACGGTTAGAGGAGAAAAAGGGTTTTTTTCCTGGGTATTTATTGCAGCCCCTCAGGTGCAGCACAGCCAGGGGCAATGCCCCAGAGCACACGGAATGCACACCCACGGGCACTCGGGACCCCATCCTGGGCCTCACAAATGAGCACATCCAGCAAAGATTCCCCAGGGAGAGGCTCCAGGGACCCCCTGCCCCAGGAACCTTCCCCTGGCTGGGCCCAGCTCAGGGTACAGGATGTGTTCTGGAGAGGCCCTTGGTGTCTGGGGCTTCCAAGATGTTCAGTCCCTTGGCTTAACAAAACATTAAGTCTAAGAATGTACACTAGAAACACTAAGAATATAGAAAAAGTATATAAAAGAGGTATAAAAGAAAAGGCAAAAACTCATCGTGGCACCAACACCACACCACGCTCAGGAGGAAGCTGGTGGTGATCATTCAGCCTAACAGGTTCCTGTTGCTTTTGGGGACAGTTTACGTTGGTTTCCTCCAGAGCTCCTGTGAAGGAGCCTTTTCTTGGCTTCATCCACCTCAGTGGAGGAGAGAGATTGTTTTGTACAGTGATTTGTCGACCTCTTGGCACACCATTAGCTGATTAAACTTATCTAAGCAGTGCTGAGTTTGATGTGTGTTATCTACCACCTCCATGGTTTCCATGGTCAATGCAGCATGTCAAGCTGAGCTGTCCTGTCTCCTAAGACAGGAAGCTTGTCACCATCTTTTAATTTTCCTTGACATCCATCCTCTTTAACCAAGCATTCATTTTTTAAGCTGGTAGATCAATGATTTATCAGCTTTGCCACTCTTCTTACTAATTTTAGTCTTCTATATATTTGACTATGCATCCAGTCTGAGAAATTAGCTATTTCCTTTTTCTGCAGTTAAATCTTCTTACGAAATATGAAGGAGATCAGTCAAAAAGTCTAGATGAGTTATGGTATTCCTTTGCCACTGCATATCTAGAAAAAAAACCCACACCATTGAAAACCCACTACGCTTCATATAGTATTCTATGTTTATTTTTTACTGTGTTTGTTTTGCTAAGAAAAAACATGCACTGATGTTTTGTCCCATTCCTTTTTGGGTCTCCAGGTGAGTCAGAGTCTAGATATAGCTCTGATAGACTGAGGAAAAGGCAAAGATAAACCCTCCTTTTGTCTAGGATGTGACAGGAATATACCCCACTGAGATGGCAGTAATAACAGAGAAATCAAAAAGAACAACTTCCCAAATCCTATCCCATTCCTCAAAATAAATCACTCCAGAATATTGTTGGATGTTTGGTAAAATTATCAGGTCAAAACCAAAACACAGATCAGCATATCTCAAAACAAAAAGTTCGGAAGTAAATTGAAAGATATGTTGATACTTTTGTACTTGGATTTGTCTCTAATAATAAGATTCATTAAAAGTGGAACTGTCTAACCTAGAACTTGTCTTCTTGGACTTGAATGATGAATCTACTTGTTATTGAGTGTCTTAGACTCAGGCCTCAATCATCTTTATAACTCCCTTAAAATATACTCAAGTCCTTTTTTTAAAAAAAATCTGATCTTAAATTTCTATCTTTCAATTATGCTTAGACAATTGGCCACAGCATCTGAGACATCAGAAAATTAAACTGTCTCTATGTACAGGATTACCTTCAATGAACAGTTTAAGAGTTCAGTGGGAAAGGCTTGTCTTCTGGGAGATCTTCTTTCTTGTTTAGAGGAAGAGTATTTTGATGAGTCTAATTTTGTCAAATATAAGAAAGGAGGTGAATTCTGTCCTCTTTCTTAGCCCTCTGTTCCATGCTGCAAATTCAGGCACTTAGAATTAAACATTCTAGTTTGTGTTACAAACAAAAAACATCTCTGAGGCAGGTTTTGATTGATGTCAGGCCTTTCCCTGTATGCAATGTACAAACACAGTTACTCTGGTTTTGGCACTGGAACCATATTATTGGTTTAAGAGTCCTGGAAACCTTAATGCCACTCTCTTCAAATTCTATTAAAATCATAGACCTCAAAATCAGGCTTTGACTTGTTAAAAGTTAAAGTTAGCAATGGCAGAAGAGGTAAACACATTTTTCTAGTATCAATTCAAATGGAACAACACTTTACACTGCTGGATTAATTATCAGCTCAATGGTAACACCTAAAATTGGACCTTCACTGTTCCTCACTGACATGTGGAATAGAATTCAGTGGACAGGAGCATAGTTCTGTGCAGATCCTTATCCTGTGTTTCAAAGAGTTACCTTTTACTTATTTTATTAAATATTAAGAAAATACCTCTTGGAATTAAATCCTACTGTTTCCTGTAAATAATTAGCTCTGAAAGTGGATTTCTGTATCCACACTGTTACAATTTTTAGTTAACAAAGGCAAGGCTAGAAAATTTTTTGAAAGAAATAATAGGATTTGAGGTTTTTTCAGATCAGCAACTGCCAAATACTATTGGGCTGAATTTCAAATGAATAATTTCAACTTGAGGCATTTTAAATATATGGGGTTTTTAATCATCAAAAAAACTGTATAAAATCAAGAGGTTGGCCCCTGAACTTGATAACCATTTGTACTCTTGCATAGTGGATGTAAAATAATAGCATTGGATACATGCCCATGTTTGTGCACACAGGCTGCAGAGCAAAGCATCAGAGATATATCCTTCTCCAAGTACTTCCTTTGGGGCTGATTATTCAGGGCAAGCAATATGCATGATATAACTGGTGCATGTAACAGTAACTACAACATTCTGCAAATTTGAATTTAGACAGTAACTTGATACTGAGGCTGAACTTTGCAGATGAGTAGTCTATGGTATTTTTAATTATAACCCTTTCTGTGGTCTGAATATGAGTACAGCTTATTCCATCATGTGACACTAGAGGTTGGACTTTTAAATGGGACATTATTATATTTGATTGAGGCAGTTATGTTTCTCAAGAGTTATTTCAAATCAGACAGAAGAGGCAATAATTAGAGGCTGAGAGCTCAGAAAATCTGTACTATTTTTTTTAAGTCACCAAGATTTACAACACATGATCTGTCTGCCTCTCTAATTTACTTCCCTTTCCCTAATGAACATTTGTCAACTGCCATACACTTCAATTTTCTGTAACTATGTCTGTCAAGATTTAAGTGAGACATCAAAAACCCAAAACTAATCTCACTAAGTGGAAACATGTGAAGTTGAGTCAATTCCATGATATTTTAGGGAAAATGGAAATGCAAGTCAATTTTCTTGAAATGTGGGTTCAGACTCAACAGCATTCACAAGGTCTTTACTAAAGGTCTGATGCTGAGAAATGCTGGTCAAATGCACTCTTGGTATAATGGACAAGATCTGCAAGGATTAACCTGTTGAAGAGATTTATACAGCCCCAGGATATTAACTAATGGCAACCAGCAGCATCCATGGCATCTCCAAGTCAGACCACCACAAGATAACAAACGTTCTGGGTTCTTTTTAAGGCCAATTTTCCAGTTGGTCAAATGTGTTTTAAAAGTAAAGTCTTTTTAGACAAATGCAGACCTCTCCAAGGGATCAAGTCAATGGATTAATGTGGACAGATCCTTATAGGTTAAGGGAAAGGGCTTTTAATTTTTAAATCTACTACTTTGAATCATGACCATATGAAAAAGCTGAAGAAATCTGACGTGGTCCCTTGTATAAACAAGATCATGAATGTAAAGCTTATAATGCCACTGTGAAATTTTAATGCTTATTTATTATGGTTATGATGAAACCTGTATAATAAGATGATGATTATAATAATAATATAATAATAATAATAATAATGAATAGTCATCAGTGCCAATATTATTCTACTATTTTTCTACATATGCTTTATCGTGGCATTTTGTGTAGCTTGTGTTCTGTGTAAAGAAATGTCAATAAAACCTTTGCTTCCTTTTGTCTGTACTTTCTGTGGTTCTTGTTTGTTAGGCAGTTCTCCAACCCCTTTTGTCCGTGTAGGTCATGGCAAACATGATAAGAGTGATAAAGAGAAGTAGAATAAAAGATGCTCAAGTACCAGCAACTTGATGAGCTATATGAAGGACTGTGGCTGGTGCCTCATCCCTGGAACTGTTCAAGGCCAGGCTGGAAGGGGCTTTGAGCAACCTGGTCTAATGGAAGGTGTCTCTACCCGTGGCAGGGAGATTGAAACAAGGGTTTTAACATCCCTTCCAACCCAAAATATTCTGTGATTCTATGCTTCAGTCTGTCCTTCTGTTTGAAGCATGAAAACCATCTCTGACTTATTGAATAGATATTTATTAAATAAAGTAATCCTGGTCTAAAAGGCCTTGAACATGGAGCTCTTTTTGACCAGTTAAATGAATGAGACCTTGAAGCAGCAAAACCTTGAAGGCAGAAAATTAGTAAATGCTAGGACACTTTGTAGGTGGTTTCGTGTTTATTATTTAAGAATGAATTTCAGGAATGTTATTTGTAAGCAAACTTGAGTTCCTCTGGCCCCATATATTGTGAGGGTGAACTTCCTTACACCCAGCTGCACACTGTTACCACGAAGTTATGGAAATTGATGGGTTGGGGTTGGAGGGATTTACTGTTTCTTCATGGCTCTATGGCAATATCAATACCAGTTAACCAAACAAGTAAAGAACATTTCTGCTTTTACTCTAGTCAAAGGGACAAGGACTGTAGCCATAAGTTCTGGTCTTAACTCACATTTTCCATAAAAATACATCTGTACTTAAAATTAGTCACAGCTGTACATCAGCCACACAAGCTCTGTTTATCCTTCTATGAAGGATAAATCCTTCTCTGTCTATTTGTTTAATTTTTCTCCAGAGATATTTACAGACTTTTGATGGCATTGGTAGTTTAATGTTATGTGATGGGATACAACCCTGGGTATCTGCCTTGGGAAATGGAAAGGCTGGAAATGAAGCAGAGCAAAGTCCAGTTCCAGAAGTTTCCTGGTCCTAACTAGTGCTTTACACTTTCAGCCAATTCTTGTGGAAAAAGAGGTGTTCAGAGGTGTCTTCTCCAGAGACTCCAAAAGACAGCAAATACATTGAGAAGCTGATGGAAGCTGTTAGACAACCAGGGAGGGAGTACAAAATTTAGGGCATTGCTGCCTTCCTGTTGCAAACTGATTAGCAGTCAGCAAGGTCTGTGTTGTTTGCCTGTGTCTGTATAGATAGTTTTTTTTCCTGACACATTTCACAATCATATCAAATGGCAAAGGGGCCAGCAGCAGGGAGGACATAATTAGTGCATTGGTTAAATGCATTTTCCTTTCAATTATAATTACATTCCTCTCTCACAGGCAGAAAATGAATTGACCTCACCTTAATCCCAACAAGTCATTCGTCCATCCTCAAAATGTTACAGCCAGGAGCTGGCATATTCTCTGTGATTTGGCAGAATGCACCTCAAAGCAATCAGGATAAGCAGATAAGCAGGTACTCTGATCAATGCCAGGAGAGACTCATCACAACTGTACAGGAAAGCCAAAGCAATGCCACTTTTATGTCTGGTCCAAACTGGTATTTCAGTGCATTATTAAAAAAAATTGCTAAATATCCCTTTACTATTCTTCTTAATCCAATTGTGGTAATATGATAAACTATATCCTCATCAGAATCTAATTTTGTTCTGGGGACTCCTAGTGAAGAAACACCATGATTTGATGTCATGGCTGTCCAAAATGAAGCCAGTGTTTTCCAAAAAATCTCTGGCACAGTCCACATCCTGGTTAGGTTTTAGTCATAGACACATGGGATTCCTAGACCAATAAAGCAAAACAAGAGCAACACTTTTAGAGAAGGCCTCCATTTTCTCAAAGGCAATAGGCAGGTGCCTATAAGGGCGTGAAGGATTAGTTTGGCCCTTTGAATAAATTCTTAGCAGAGTGTAACAATAAACCTGTGCCCTTGAGAAATGGGTGGAATCACAAATAACTCCATGACAGGCATGAGAAAATGAAGTAGAGCACGGGTGACACGAGCTTTTATAGTTTTTTCAAGCCTAGGGACAGTCTGGTTTTTTGCCTTTGTGATTGGAGAGCCAAATGCCAGAAGGTAATCTGGTAAAATATTACACTGTACAGCCCAAAGCAAATCTGGTCTAAAGCCTCTCCAGCACTTGGAAGCACTGCATGTTCCCTCTGTTTCTAGCCTTTGGATGGTTGGGCTTTGGTCCTGTTCTTCCAGAAGTAACCCGTACCTGTAGCTGCAACCTGTGTCCCCTCCCATAATATTTATATTCCAGTCTTTCTCTCCTTTTCCTCTTCCTGTGTATCCCACACAAACATACCCTCGTTCCCTGCCCCTTACCAAAGATTATACCCGGAGTGATGAACAATTGACTTTAAAAGTCAGAAGGCAAATTCAAAGAGACTGAATTAGTGCAGACCCAAGCACCTATTTACACAATTAAGACTGCAATTAGCAAACAAATAAGCCAAAGCTGGTCTGCTGGACTTTGAGTTAATTATCCTGGAATTGAGGGTTAATTACTGAAGAAAAGAGCAAGTGTGGGTTTTCTGCATTTTATCCTTCTGGGTGTCGTTGGTCAGACATTGATATATACAGAGTAGTGGGAGGGGGCTTTAGCAACCTGTTCTTCAGCTTGAATGGTTCCTGAGAGCTTACGCTGGCTTGATTAAGTTTTTATTATTGTTCTCCAAAGAGGTTTCCTCTCTGATTTGAGTCAGACAAGGAGTGAGACCTGCATTCATACACTCTGTCACACACAAACTCACACACGTGCACACAGAGATGGCATCTATTATACTTACAGTTAATTCTACTGTAGGCAACTTATAGCTTCACCTTCATTCAGAATTTCCTTCATATATGAAACTTGGACTGTGCTTTTCTTCCTTGAGCCATGACATTAAAAATAAGAACCAACACTGAGACTGAAAATGTTTCCATCATTGCTTGCCTTTTCTCCCTCTCATTATGTCTTCTGAATTTTGCATTCAAATTCACCCATTAATTAATAATTAGTAGCAATTTTTACACCTGCGTCTAGGCTATATTCATCCCATAAGCTCCATGAGGTGTTCATTGCAGGGATTGAAAAGGAATATATAGAAACACGAAAAGTCTGCCTTGCACTGTGCAGTAGATAGATTAGCTCAGGAATCACTGAGTGTGCTCCATCAATTTGTTTTATACAGATCTGGTGATTTTTCTACCAAATTTCAAATTACTTTGGTGGATTTGGACATCAAATTCATAGAATTGTCTCGCTTTAAATAGTACAACCTCTTGCTACAAACATGCATCTTGCCCAGTTGTATAATCCAAAGCTGCCACAAGCTTTTTATCTGCAGAGTTATTTATGGATTACCCTGTCTGATCTTTAATGTGGGACACATACAGCAATACCTCTCTAGAGCTGTGCACTACTGTACTAACTGTAAAGAAGCAGCAGGCAGCTCGGAAAGAGCATCCTTAAGAAGATTTGATAAATCATAAAAGCAATCTGTACATGGCAGGGAGACACAGCTAGTCAAAAAGAAAGTTATTTTAAATCACCAGTAATAGTAACTGCAGACTCTTCCTGTCTGGATCAGTCTGGGTTAGATGTGAATATACCCAAGAACATTTTGTGGTTGTGTAACTGCATCCTGCTTCCTCTCCTTCTGAGTGGCTTTGACAAGCAAGATCTTTGGCAGGGCTAAATAGGCAGCACGTCTTTGCTCCTTTTCTCAATGTTAAAGTCTGAGCCCAAGCTGGCACCTGCATGTCCATGTCATTTCCTCCACAGCTGAAATGCTTCTGACTAGTGAACCAGCGGGGTGGCATTGACAGTCCCAAATAACCTGCAAACTCATCTTGTACACAACAGGAAGGCCTTTGCCTCTGGAATTATTTAGAAGGAAAGCAGGAGGGATGATTCAGATTTTGTTACTTTTATGTTGGCTTCCCAAGCTGCAAACCATTAACAGATACTTTTAAAAAATCACGGGGGTTCTGAGTCCTACAGGCAGTGGGCAGTCCCAAGGGAGGCCTCAGGAAGAGGTGCCCTGCCCTTGCCAGCAGCCACACGAGGTCAGTATTGGCTCATACAAATAGAACGAGCTGTGCATTCCCTTGTGCACCTGCCAGGGATGTGACAGGACCAGGATATGATGCTGGAAGTAACCCCAGGTAGGTGTAACACCATGCCCAAGCACAGAACCAAGTGCTCCGTGGAATGGTCATAAAGGCAATGTATGTTCTTCTGATGGGCAATGTTGCCTCTGGTAAATCATTTCTCTTTTCTAGACTACCACCATGTGTCCTGGGGGTATGTGAACCACAGTTTCCTTATGTTTTTCCCATTCCTGATGACATAAATTGGAGAGTAAGACCCAACATGTGCCTTAGTGCAATAGATTGCTTTGTGCTTTACATCATGACTTTTTTAGAAGTTGGACACTGAGCTCTCACAAATCTGTTTTCTTCTACAGGCTGTTCAGGACTCACTGTTTCTTGTCAACAAAACTGTGAGCTGAGATCAGGATATTTCCCTATCAAAAAGCATGGGGACAAAGAGCCCCTTGAATTTAACAGGAACAGCTCAATAGATCAAGTTCTTGACACAGGGATTGCCATGAGGCAGTAGTCAAATACCACCTTTGTTCTTACAACTTCCATTAAAATGGCCAGTGGAGCTTTGGTAATCAGAAGACCTCCCAGAAATTACAACCATCTCTTCACTGGAAGGGTTTTCAAACATTGGACCTGCCTGCCCAGGGAAGTGGTGGAGTCACCATCCCAAGAAACATTCAAAAAACCTGTGGATAGGGCAATTAAGAACATTGTTTAATGGTGGTGCTAGGTTGAACTTGATCATCTTAAAAGTCTTTTCCAACCTTAATGGTTCTATGGTTCCAGAAGAGAATATTTTTTTGTCTGAAGTTAAATGAAAGCTTGGTTGTATTTTTCCACTGGAGAATATGCAAGTACTGAATTTGAAAGGGAACAGATCTGCTACTTGGCTGGATTTCTCCTTCAGTTCGAACATCCCTAACTATTTTAAGGAATGATGCTCTAGAGGTTGTGTTGAAAAATTTAATCCATTCTACTGGCGACATGTCAAAGCTCAGCTGAAAGCATAAGCTTGGTACATTCTGGAAACCTTTTTAGGTTTCTGAGTTTCTTGTGCTCTACATTTTCTTTTCTGTGAGATGATTCATACACAGAGAAAGAGTAACTCTGCATTAGAACAACTGTTTTGTCTGTTGCCATATTTTTGGTGGTATAAACACAAGCAACAACAAAAAGATCAAATCATAGTTAAATACTGAAATCCTCTTAAACCTCTTTAGCAGGAAGCCAGCTGTTGGTGGTGTTATAGTTAAGAAACAAGTTTCTATTTTAGTTTAATTTTAGATATTTCTGGTTTGTTTGTTTTTACATATTTGTTTAAAAGTCTTCCTGTGTGGTTGTCACTGAAAAAAAATGATGCAGCAACTGGACCAACTTTTCCCTGTTGGTCTGCTACATCTTCTGTAAGGATATCAGAACAGCTACCTAGGTGCTTGCTTCTCTTTTCTGTTAAAATGGATGGAAATTTATAGTTGATAGAAACACTGAGGTCTTTCCAAGCTAGGGCTCTCTTGAAGCATTATAGGAAACCCTTGATAACTCTTCTGCTTGAGATGGAAAAAGTCCATTTGTCTACTTTCCCCAGCTCAGGTCAGATTCCAGTGTCAAAGCAAATAGTTCTGCTCCTGAAATGAAATCCAGGGTGAAAATGTGTCAGAACCAAAGGGGAAGTGCTTCAGCCCGTCTGGCCTCCTCAGCAAATGACAGGATCACATTATTCCACTGTTCTTCCTCTTCCATTCCCTCTTAATCCTGTGGGAGGGAGGATTCAGGGCACAGACACTTTCTGCTTTATCCTGGGATCTAAAAGTAGAGTGAAATTTCTGCTATGAGGGTGATCATTCTTTCAACAAACCTAAAATAGTGAATGTCAGAGCCTCCCTGTGAAAGGCTTTCAAACGGGCTTTGTTCATAATAGAATACAAGGAAAATGGAAGTTCAAGTCATGGAAAACATCCTCAGACACAATTCTCCTACCTTACTTGGAGCCTACTGCAATGCCATTCAGTTTCTCTTGGAAAAAAAATTCCCTGATAAAGGTCCCATGACACAAACACCAAAGCATACCCCCAGCTCTCTCTTCCTCTTTGGGATTGCTCACTCCAGGAGCACATGCTGAATGCCTTCCTGCCCAGTGAGCTTCCCACAGGAATGCAAATTACTTGTTCATATAAATTTTCCAGAGGAGAACTGAAGCCAACTTGAGTCTAACATTTTTTTTTTACTACTGAGGGCTTTATCAGTTTTATTCCCATCCTCTACCACAGGTTTGTTGGAAGAAGGCGATCTAAGGAATGCAAATTCCACATGGTGGTGCTTTATTTGCAGAAGTCTTTGTGGTACAACTTTAGATCTGCACTGAGAAAACTCCCTTAACTTTTTTTTTTTATTATTTATTATTAATTTTTTTTAATAGGATAGTCTTGTAGGTCCAACTAAGCACATTGTCCTCAAGGTCGGGTGCAGTCTCCAAGTCAGATGGTAAATGGCTGAAATAAGGTATCAGAGACTAGACTAAATACAGTCCTAATGTAGAATGAAACACACCAAGCAGGATAAATTAATGAAGAACAAGAGATAATAAAAATAATTTAAAAAAAAAAATTAAAATCTTATTGGAGAACACTCTGTCAAGATCTTGTCAGAGGCTTTTAAAGCTTCAGACACATTTATCAAAACTATTTAATCTATCTCTGCAGTGCTCATCCTTCACAGAGGAAACAATGTTAGGGTGAAGTGCTAAGAGAAACAAGCAGGAGCAAAATGAACCTGACAACTGAGAGACCCTGAAAATGCTCATATCATATCACCATGTTTTAACCACCTGAGCAATTTTGAAGCAATATTCCTAGTAGATAAGAGTGCTTATAGGTTTCGAGGCTTTTAACAGAAATTCTTCAATGATTCCTTAATTAGTGCAAATATTGACCCCCTCCTTTGAACAAGACAAAACGGAAGAGTGGAATCAGTTAAACATATCCTCTGACTGCCAGTCCAGGGAGGAGAGGTTTCCAATTGATCCTAAAGGAGTAGTGATTGCTGAAGAAGTATCACTGCTCCACTTGTTCTCTCAGGCTAAAGGAGTTTCAATATTTCCTCAGCTGTTTTGTAGACTATTTTCTTGAGGAAATGATGCTTATAGTGTCCTGCTAAGCATTTCAGCTGGAGTCCAATTTTATCTAAATTTGACAGGGAGATAGAATTCACTTAGGTGTTAAATCCTCACTTCTGTGCAGAGGAGAATGCATCAGAAAAAAACCAAAAAAACAAACCAAAACAAACACTGAAGTGCAAGCTTGGTCTTTATTAGCTATGTTAATTTGCTCATTTTGATTTTAACAGCAGAGTAATTCAGCATCAGTATAGACTTAATTTATAATGATTATTTATTGCTTTTGAAAGTAATGCCCAACGCTAAGAAATCTAAAATTATTGAGTAGTTCCTGGAGTTCTTAAGTAATAAAGTGAACTGTTAATTCTCCCCTCACTCTCATTTCCCCCTTTAAACTTTAAAAGTGCATTTAGCCAGTCTTGCTAGTAACCAGACAATATTTTCTTTTGCCTTCTGAAAGGAGTTAGCATTATTAGCTGAGTGGCCAGTGTGCTCATCTGAACACTAAACCAACCTTAATCTACACTATAAATATTGAGGGGATTAAAATCTCATGATATTATGAAGTTAAAATTTATGTGTCATGAGGAAAGATAGAAGAGGTGAAAGTTACAGTGAAATTTATAGGGAAAAGACAAGATCCAAATTTTTTTTCAGATTGATATCCGGTATTGCTGCATTCAGTCTGGACTCACAAGTGGCTGTGTCTCACTCTAAAGTAAAAAAAAAGGGCAATAAAATTCTCCAGGGGTCTTGTTCATCCACTCCATCTTCACCAGTGGCAGAGGTGGATGATGTTCTCACGTATCAGTGGCCACATGCACGTTGTGAGGTTATAAACAACCACATCAAATGCAAATAGTAACAAATGATTCCCAAGGTGCCTGTCCCTCAGGGTACCCACTCTCTTCACTGTAATAGCTGTGTGTTCTCAAATACAAATATTAAATTTGTATTGGAGAAGCTGATGGAAACCAAAACCTCATCTCACATCTGGTGTCACCACAGACAGGTCACTACTGTCAGACTTATATTTCTATTTCTTAGCCTGATGTACTGTCCCTTCCCACTGGGTTGAGAAAGTTTTGTCCTGGAGCCAAACCAGAGCTCAGTGACAAAACCCACTCTTGTTTTGTTAATTGGTGGCTGTCAAACTGCAACTGATGTTTTTTGACAAAATGTCTGTGCCTGTTAAAGCTCCCAGATGCAGAGAACTCCTGATAACTTGCAGCATGGGCATTAATGTAGAGGGCATTTTGTTCAGCTTTCCTGGCTGTTACTGCAATACAATAGTGTGATGAATAACAAATTGTTCGTGTTACCCTCTCTCTTCTGAGGCTTTTTTATGCTTAGAAATAACTTCTCATTCTGACAGAACTAGCTGGGACACCTCTAAAATGAAATGCTATTTGGGGGAGGATTGTAGGTGTCTCAGTGCCAGATCTAAATTATATGGCACATTTGCTTCAGCAGAGCAGAATGTGACACTACCTGCTCTGGCCAGGAAGCTGAGTTATTTTGTCCTGTCCCTGCTGTTGCAAGGACCATGTAATAATTATAATATCTAGTCTGTTCAACAACCCCAGCTGGCCCTGGGCCTCATGGTGTCAAGCTTCCTGCAGTCTTACCTTTGAATACAGTGGGAAGTTCATAAGTCATTCAGTGTCTGAGGACAATTAAAATGTGACTGTGGAGCCAACCAAACCCCAAGGCCTTGCTCAGTTCTGCAGTTCCCCCCACTGGGGGTTCATGTACTATAGACACTTGATCAAAACCTCTTTGTTTGTCCATGCCTGTTTAAAATAACTATTCCAATGATTTTGCAAAAGGGATCACAGAGGGAAGGAAGGAAAGAAGAGAGGGAGAGAAAGAGAGGAAAGTAATGAGGAAAAGCAAGCAGATATAAAGGATTAGAGCAGATAACCAAGGGATTATAGAAACACAATGGTTTGGATTGGAGGGGACCTTCAAGATTACCTTGTTCCAACCCTTCTGTCATGGGCAGGGACACCTTCCACTGTCCCAGGTTGCTCAGAGCTCCGTCCAGCCTGGCCTTGAACACTTCCAGGGACGGGGCAACCACAGCTTCTCCGGGCAAACTGTGCCAGGCCCTCACCACCCTCACAGTAAATATCTTCCTAATATCTAATATAAGGAAGATTTTTCAGTTTAAAGTCATTTCCTTTTGTCTGGTCATCAGATGACCTTGCAGAAGTCCCTCTCCAGCTCTCCTGTAGACACTTTAGGCACTGGAATGTTGCTATAAGGTTATCCTAGAGCCTTGTCTTCTCCAGGTAAAATATCTCCTATCCTGTGGGTATTACATTATTAAAAAAAAAAAAAAAAAAAAAAAAAAAAAAGTCTAGAAGGATGGATGTATAAAACAGTCTGTTTTGAATACTCAGGCTGGATTTGTAACAGCATTAGGTTCTCCTTTTCCCATGGGAACAGAAAGGCAGTGGGTAAGAAGCACCTGGCCCTTCTCTCTGGTTTCTTTTCTGGTACACTCCAGAGGAGCAGGTATGAGATGCTCGCAGACTGTACGTTGTCCATTCATGCCTTCACATGACAGAAGTAAGTCTGGAGGCAGAGAAGTAACTTTGAATATATACAGATCCATTCTGATTAGCATGCAATGTTTTAAGGATTGAGAATAAAGATTGCGGAGCTCGCAAATCCAAGATAGAATTCAACAGAAATCAACAAAAAGCCAAGACAAAATAACACACCAATTAATTTAAAAGACAGGGGAAAAGTTCATAGATCTTTTCTGTCAGACTAAGTACCAGTGAAATCTCATTTGAAGTTGAATGTACAGTATTGGCCACTCCTGTCCAATCAAACTTAAAAAAATGATTAATTGACATAAGGAGATGAAGAAATATATAAATAGAATAATATGAAAACAGAGAAGAAGAAAAACCTTTCAAAATCTAAAGAGCTTGACCTTAGTCTAAAAGAAACAGTAATGGTTAAAGGGCAGAAACACTACCTGTAAACAAGGAGGTAACTGGGAGAAGAGAAAAATGATAGAACACAAAACCCCCAAAACCTTATAAAGTAGCGCTGAATATAATTTCATTGAATATAAAAGGCTTCCAGCCACAAAACACTATGGTCTGAAACAGCCTTTTGGTGGGAATAAAGGGAAGTGGAAGTTGAACTTACCTCAAGGTGTTGGTCAGTGATTTTGTAACTGAGGTTGCAGGATTGTCTTCTCTGCAAGCTAAGATATACCTTTCAATCAAATATCACACTTTTATATAGACCTGTGTTTCCAAATAAAAATTTGATTCTCATTGTGTCTCAGAGCAGTGACCTTTTCTCCTTTCAGCAAATCTTGTCCACCTCTATTAAGATAAAGGTCATGAATAGGGAATAAAAGTGAGAGTGGAAACTGCTATTGACTATTTATGAAAATGGTCATGGTCTACTATGAGTGAAGAAGAAGGAACAGAAACGTTCACAGCTGCAAGCATAACAAATTTCACAAGTAGGTGGAAATCTGAGAGTTGCTTCAAGAAAAAAGTAGGATTTTTTTTTTCCTGCAAAGATATAAATGGCTTAAGTTTGCAAAATACATGAATGATTTGGCTTAAGTGTCATCTTCAAGAAACTTTGGAAATCAAAGTTCCATTTTCCTTCAAAAAGATCCAGAAGCCTACATTATTCCAATACCTTAAAAAGAAATAATTTCTCATTTATGCTGCTGTTTCTAAAAGCACCTTGAATCAGGGAGGAAAAACTGTGAATATGACTTGAAATATTCCTAATCCTTTGCCACTAACGAAAATTTCTATTTACTCAATTTTCAACCCATGCTAGGGCAGTACAATACACAAAGAAGAAAATTACTGTTCTTGCTAAAAACATGTACACACCTGCATGATATTGTGGTTTTTGTTCTGTCACTTAATGTGGACACACAGGACTTGCAAGTTTCAGTGTTTATCTCATGATCTGAGGGATTAACCTCCTTTTTAAATCAATCATCAGTGAAGATACATGATTTACTGCTCAGTCATACATGCAATACCATTAAATTCAGTCTCCAAAGCTGAGTTTTGGACTCATAGTAAAATATTATGCCCAGAAGGAACTGTGGAGACTCTGTAGTGTATATTCCACCAACAGCAGAATTTCACCTGCTGCTGAAATGCATTATGTCCTAATTTCATCCAGCCTTGGACCACATTGTGTTAAACACTGCAGCCTAATAAAGTTACAAAGAATATCTGGTAGTTTCTGCCCTCGAGACCCTGCAATTTCAAAGTGTGACCGAAAGGTAACCGGGAACTTTCAGGAATGGAACAATCTGCACAGTTGAAAACTGTCAGCTTTCATGAGCTAGACATGCAATTGAATTACCTTCTTGAGTTTGATTTCACCTCCCTGAGACCAAAACAGAGAGAAAAGCCACATCAGCACAACGAAATGGGAAAATAACCCTGAAAATAGTGCTGAGGTAAAAGCCCTTCCACTCCTGCTTATCCTTCCAAATGGCTGGGGGTGAGAAAGAACATGTTGCTAACTGTGTAATGAGGCACAGATTGAAAATTGCTTAAAAGCCTGTGCACAGTAACAGGGTGGATTTTACCCAGTGGCACTCCAAGAAAATTATTGTAATTGCACTTTTTAGTTATTACCAACTTGGTCTGCAGGACCTTGGTAAGTGCCATTAGACATCTGCTGTGGGACTATTCTTAGCAAGCAAAGAAGACACCAAGTCTTTTAAAAATATAAATTAGTGGGGAACACACTGGGTTGGGTTTTTTTCCCCTTTCTTCTTTACCTCACAAATAATATTTTGGTTTCTTTTTTTAGACTTAAATATTATTATTATTGGTGCAGGTTGGCGTATGCTGTTTGCTGTACTAAGCACTTTCCAGGTGAGTTGCATAGCATATGTTCTACTCATTTTAACACATATAATAGCTGAACACCTGATTAAGATGGATTTTCCAAACAATTCAAGAAAGGTATGCTTTCGGTTAATAGAAGTTGAATATCTAGAGTCCTCACTTTCCACATTTCACAACCCATATTTGCTTTACTTCTGCCATAGTTCTGCAGGGCTGCTCTTGTAATAAAAAGGGGAAATAAAGAGAAAAGGGATTGAATCCAGAAAACAGTGGATGGATTAAAGAAAAAAAAACCAACAAAACAATTCCTGATGTCTCCACTGTAAGAACAGAGGGAGAAGCAGGAAAGGCCTTGGTGATGTGCAGACACTGTTCAGCAATAGATAAAATGTGAATGTGTTTTCAGTATGGGTTTAATCACCATGTAAAGCACACCTCTGTACCAGCTGCTAGGAAGGGTATAATAAACTCCAGCCCAACCAACCCTCTGCAAACATTCGTCAGGGAGAGCTCAGAGGGTCAAGTCCTGAGTACTAGGCCTTCTTTCACTGGGGGGAAAGCCTTTCCTTAAGGGGAATCCCCAAGCTATCCTAGAACCCGGACAGACCCTTGGTGGAGATGCTGCCATCCTACCCGTGGGTGAACCTGTGTTACTGCAGTAATATTTATGCCTTATCCCTGTTCTTAAAATCAGAGCCAAGCACGGTTAGAAGGGAAAAAGGGGTTTTTTACCTCGGTATTTATTTCAAGGATCCCTGGTGCACTCCCTCCAGGTGGAACACTCCCAACATGCACATCAAAATGCCCACCCCAGAATGCACACCCCAAAAATGCCCCACACGATAGATGGGCTATATAATTATAGTCCCAGTCAACCCCCCTCCTCCGCCCCCGGAACCCTCCCCTGGACAGAGCTATCTTTCAGTTTACAAAATGTGTTCCAGAGAGGACCTTGGTGTCTGAGGCCTCCAAGATGTTCGGTCTCCTAACTCAACAAAACATTAAGTCTAGGAATGTAGGCTAAAAGAAACACCAAGAATACAAAAGGCCACAAAGGCATACAAAAGAGGTAGAAAAGAAAAGGCAAAAAAATCATTATGGCATCAATATATGTGGCTGCAGAAGGAAAATGGTATGAGAGAGCACAAGCTCCTAGTGAGAGCAATCAGCTGAGATGGGAGCAGTTTTCACGCCAGCTCTTGGGTTGTTGCAGTTTACTAGAGAGCCTGGGTAGGGCATAGACACAGCTGAATGGCCCAACAAGCCCGATGTGTTTGCCCCCCAGCATCTTGGTCATCTGCTGTAGCTATTCAGGATTGCCAGCTCTCTGTGGCAAACAGAAGTTATTCTGCCCTGGATGAACCCACCTCAGTGGAAGTGGCTCCTACACGGACCTGATTTCAACAATCCTTAGACTTCAAATGGTTCATCAAGACAGTGTTCAGCAAAAGACAAGAAGCCTCTCTTTGCAGATTGAGTCTTCACCTTGCAATAATATCACACTGCAGACAGCGCACAGCTGGAACGGCAGGAGGGCAGGGGGGGATCCATCCTTCAGAAGAGTCTTGTTCCCTCTCCATTTATGCTCTGCTTTTTGCCCAGGCAAGACAAAAAGGTAGGGCAACAACAAATAATTGCAAAATGATACTTGCAGGAATCCTTGCTTTGCTCTCCTATTCTCTGTATTTTCCCTATTTTCACAGGTTGTTAAATTAGGACACTACATGTAAATAAAGAGCTAACTCAACTCTCACACAGAAGCAGGCCCTCAGCTTCTTGCTTATTCCTTGCATTTTTGTTTTCCATAAGGCCTTACCTTGGAATCAAACACAAAGCTGCTCGTCTCCAGCTTTCGAATCTTGATAAGACAAAAGGCTTGAAAGTGAAGGTAACTGCAGAAAAGCAGGCACATATTCACTTCACAGCAACCCTCTTGGGCTGTTTCCTGTGCTTTTTCTTCTCAGTTTCCCCCTGATCAAAGAGCAGGCTCCATTGCCTGCATAATGCATGAAGCCACGATCGCTGACAGCAGCTCTGGCTCCGAGAGCTGGCGAGCTTTGGGGAGACTGATGTCTGCATGCTCTGCATGGCCCTAATCGAAGCTCTTCCCCTGACTGCCCCACACATCCTCCAAACCCCTGCTCAGGGGCAGAACTGAAGAATTACAGTTTCCTTACTTCTTTCACCAGGTTGGTCCCTTTTATGTCCCCTGAAAGAAGCCACCCCGACAGGCCTATGTGGGGCCTAAGGAAGCAAGCAGAGGACAAGATTGGTATAAATATGGTGAGGGATGAGAGGAGGAGGGAGAAAACTAGTTCAGTGACATTGACAGAGATGGGTAAATACAGGGCAGTAGCTCACAGTGGAAGAAAACCATTCCCCACCACTGCATAAAGGAAAGGGATTAGCTCCCAGCACTGAAGCCACGCTTTGTGCCAGGCTCCTGCATGCTTTGAAGCACAAGCCTGAGAAATTGAAAAGGAAACAATCCTTAATCCTGCTTTTTCATGATTTAGTGATAAAGTCAAATCCACTTTGCTGTTAAGTAGCTCAGCTGTTTTCTAGAAGCCAGGCTATTTCCTGAGATACAAGGCTTTGCTTATGTAAAGAGCTCGACATTGTTACTGGGGCGAGCGGTGCGGAGGAGCAGGCAGAGGTGTGAGGCAGAAATCTGAACACCCTTTGTAGAAGGCTGCCTTTTTTTGATCTCATTATTGGCATAGTTACTATTTGCTTTTTGCATGAATTATTGGCATTGTTACTATTTGTTTTTTTGGGGAGTGGTATGTAAAATAGGAAAAAGAAATATGAGGAAAGAAAAGTATTTTGTACATTTTTACCAAGACGTTATCCTGACATTTCATTCAACTGGCCCATTTTTTTACTTCTCATTTCACAGAATTTTTTTTTTTTTCAGAGAATAATAACATCTGCTGTTCACATCCTGTCCAATATGAATGATGTAGTCTTAATTACACATGACCCATCCAGCTAAAAAAGACTATCCTCTTATTCCCTGAATGGCTGCTGAACACACAGGTTTTAAAAGCATCATGCCAGTGCACTTCAAGGTCTAACCCAATGAAAAAAGCTAACTGCAAAGAATAGAAAGCTATAAAACAATTAAAATTCTGCATAAACACCATTAACAATAATGGATCTTTTAAATCAGAAAGCTTTTACTGATTCATCTTGAGACTGGAGGTTTCAATACAAGAAAAAAGAGCTTCCAGCAAATATGAAAGGAAAAACCACTAGAATAGATGCATCCCATGGTCATTCCACTCATAATTCTGCAGTTCTATTGATGGCACAAGGCTTATATTAGTCATCCAAGATCACATACGAAAAAATAACTTTATATTGGTTAAATAATATCACTTTTGTTAGTAATAATTGTACAATTTTTTAAAATACATCCTTAAAAGACAGGAATTAAATACATGGCATTTTAATTGCCTGAGAGCAGTCTGCATTCAGAAATATAACAAAAGATTAAGATATAAACCATAAATATGGACATCATGCATTTTCATATTTTGTCAAATATTCTTTATCAAAAACCCCTCACATTTATTGTTTTCATTTTGTAATTTGCCAGGACCTTGGACGAAGATTCCTTTCATAAGCAGGAAGGAAAGCACTTTAAATTTTCTGAAGTATTGAGTATTGAAAGACCCAATTGAATGTAATATGCAATTTCTGCAGTCACCAAACTGCACCTGACAAAGTGGAATAGCAACTTTTTACACAGCTTCACATGTTACTGTTTATTGCTATCAGGAAAATGCAGTCCAGTCTCTTTACGGATACAAATACTGCAAATATGGTATTGAGGGAATGGCTTTAAGATGAAAGAGTGCAGCTTTGGATTAGAAATTAGGAAAAAATTCTTTACTGATTGTGGTGAGCCATTGGCACAGGTTTCCCAGAGAAGCTGTGGATGCTCCACCCCTGGGAGTGTTCAAGGCCAGGCTGGATTAGGCTTGGAGAAACCTGGGATAGTGGAAGGTGTCCCTGCCCAGGGCAGGGGAGTTGGAAGGAGATGACCTTTAGGATCTCTTCCAGCTTCTATGATTCTTTGAAATAGCAATTCATTAGCCTTCTCCAAACCCCCTTGCTGTTACCCTATCAATGCACTCCTAATTTCTCCCTTCCGTCCTGCCACTTTGGTACCTTGTGTCCAGGTATTTGTGAATCTCAGGGAACCTGAAAGATCAAGTGGAGAACATCATGCTCCAGACATCTACAGCTCAGAGCAAACCCTTTCACTGCTCTTTGCATCCCTTATGTCCAAGACAATTTTTCTTTGCAAAGTGGAGGCAACACATCACTTCTTACCCATGTGCCCATGGCAGGCAGGCAGACAATGAACTTTTCTCTCTTTCATTACTTCCTCAGTACGGTGTCACCTTCTCCCAGTGTTATTCCAGTGTCCCAATTCTCTCTAAGAAGCTAAGAAGGTGTCTTGCTTTTCTGTATATTGTTTTAAGGCAATCTGCTTATCTTTTATTGAAGCTGTTCCTTACCCTTTGTAAAGTCACATCTTAAGAGAAGTAATCCATCACAACTCTGTAAGAAGCATATATACCATCGTAAGTAACTGGAAAATCAGCAGCAGGACTTTCAGAGATGGTGTAAATACAGCAATGGAAGATTTTTATTATTTTCCTGAGAATTCCCTCTACAGTGATGGTGAAACCAGTAGTGATGTAAATGTTATAAATGGATGATGTGGGTTTAAATCAGCTCTTATCTTTTGCCCAGGCCTCTGGCAGCAGGCAGTCGTGTTATTGAGGTGTCCAGCACTCCAAAAGCCACTCCCATTCACAGTTCTTTAATAATGACTGATTCAGTCTATTATAAAATGAATAATTTATTTATAGACACAAAACTAACAGACATAGGACTTAGACTATTACTACACAGGGATAGACAAAAGGGAGTACTAGTATGTACATGTGGAATTAAAGGTACCATTAACATTACAGCTAGCTAAGAAATAGTATAACTTAGGAGTCAATGCTTCTTACCATCCAATTCTTGGTGGAGCATACATCAAAGTCCTTTCTCTCAATTTCCAGAAAAGTAACCCCAAAAGCCCGTGTCTGGACTTAAGGGGAGAAATCTTCTCACACATTCCAGAGGAGTGTGTAAGAGATTTCGTCCTCTGTGATAATTGTGTGGGCTTTTATAGACATAAGAACCATGTCTTTTGGTCAAGAATATTTCTTTCCTCTCTTCCCACATTCACTTTCCAGGCTAAGATGTTGATTCTTAGCTGGGCCTGAGCCTTTTGGCACCAGAGATGCCCCATGCTGGGCCTGTGACCCACCCGAGTTATCTCTTGCATTTGCACCAACCATCTGTGGGAGAGAGGGTGCAGACATGTCCTGCCACAGTAACAACACTAAATTTTATTTGTCATTTGTCAAGGTTCATAAGAGGTATCCTGGACTTCTGTTTTGTCTTAGGAGTAAGATTCACCCCTAAAATGACCTTTCATTGTATTTTTATTATTTTGATGGATTTACTAAATACCCTACTTTAGACGAGAGCTTGGTTGTATTGAATGAAGTGGGCAGTGTCTGAAAGTCTGTCATTGAGGCACGTGAGAAATCAGGGTGTAAGGTGTGCCTGAAAGTTGAGATACACATACCAGAACATACCTGAAAAACAATAAAACAACTACAACAAACAACCCAAAAGGAAGCAAACCAAAAAACTGCTATGTGGTAATTTCTTCCTTTTGACAGAGAAGAGAAGCAAATGAACACAGAACAAAAGGGGGTGAGGGAGAGGGTACTTCTATTGAAAACTCAATTTGCTCATATTTTTTAGTGAGTCAGCCAAAGAGCTGAAATGAACTGAAATATGTCAATACAGTAGGTGGGCTGGCACTGTGGATGTTTCATTTCCTGAGGGACTGGGGAAAATCTATTAAAAAACAAATAGTTGCAACAAAGATGTTGACCAGGCTATTCCTTTTTATTTTATTGATTTTATTTGTTATGGTGGGTTACAGAATTCTCACTAATTAAAATAAATGAGTGAGTATTTCAGAGAGAAATTTGCTAAAAAAAGATTTAAAGGAAGAAGTCATGGAAATCAGATTTCCTGTAATTGTAGAATGGTTTGGTTTGGAAGGGCCATTCAGAGATCATTTATGGACAACCTGTTCCTGTGCCTCACCACTCTCACTGTAAAAAAAAATCTTCCTTATGATCTAAATCTATCCTCCTTCACTTTAAAATAATTACTCCTGTTTAATCACTACATGTCCTTGTAAAAAGTCCCTCTCCAGCTCTCTTGTAGACACCCTTTATGTACTAAAAGGTGATAGGAGTTTTCCCTGGAATCTCCTTTTCTCCAGGCTGAACAACACCAACTTTCTCAGCCTGTCTTCATAAGAGAGGAGCTCCAGCCCTTTGAGCATCTTTGTGGTGTCCTCTAGACCTGATCTAACACTTTCACGTGTTTCTTGTGCAGGGGACCCCAGAGCTGGACACTCTACTAGAGGTGGGTTATCAAACGAGTGGAGTAGTAGGAGTAAATCACCTCCCCTGACCTGCTGGACATGCTTCCTTTTCAGCAGCCAAGGAAGCTCTTTTTATCCTTAATATTTACCTCCACGATCTGTCAAGAGAAATCTTGATAGGGGAAGGAGAAAGGCAGAATTAAATAGAAAAGATAAATTAAATTAATTAGGGGAAATCAAGTTGGACCTTAAATAAGGTCAGAGCAACCCTGTTGAGATGTGCATAGTCAAAGAAAAGGAGGAGCTCTTTCATTTCAGTTCCTCTTTTTTCCACTGTCAGTCACCATCTTAATCTAAAAAATGTGATAAGACATAACTGCAGATGAGACCACAGTAAATACCACCGCACCCCATCAGCAGCAGTTTGTTTTATGTCTGTACTAGTCTTTATGTTAAATCATAAGTGTCATTGTTTTTTTACTTGAACATTTTTTTTCTACGCAAATCCTTCCATCACACCGTGGCCATAGCATAGGACAGAGCTCCACCTCAGTGTGTTCTTCCTCTCCATATCAACTTGGAGGATGTTCCAGGGCAAGACTGATCTCAGTTAGAAACCATATCCTACACTAATATAGAGTTAAACACATATTAATTTCTTCAGTCATTAATAATGTTTTTTTCTCATACTCTGACTTAAAAGGACAAACAAAATCTTCAATTTTCGTTGATAACACAGAAGCCAACCAAATCTTGGTGTCAGCTTCAGGATGGTCTGAACTGAAACTGAGGTGGCAGTGGCTGATGGAAGAAAGCAAATACAGATTGATTCGTCTGAAATAATACTAGAATGAGATAGTTGTAATAAATATCTCTATAGACATGCTTTATAACTGGAATGTGTTAATTTCTGAGCTAAAGCTAACTTCATTAAAAACTTCTGCCACTGTCTATAAGAAAAACAGTGAATCAAAGAATCATAGAATAAGTCAAGCTGAAAGGGACCCGTAAGGGTCCTCAAGTCCAACTCCCAGCTCCTTTCAGGCCTGCCTATCCCTAAATCATGTGACTGAGAGCTTCATCCAGATGATGCTTGAACCCTGGTAGGTTTGGTGCCATGACCACTTCCCTGGGGAACTTCTTCCCGTAACCAAGCACCCTCTGGGTGAAGAACTTTATCCTGAAGTCCAGTCTGAACTCCATCTGACACAACATCACCCCATTCCTTCAGGTCCTATCGCTGGTCACCAGAGAGAGGAGATCAGCTCCTCCTCCCCCACTGTTCCTCTGGAGGAAGGTGCAGACTGCAACAAGGGCACCCTGAGCCTTCTCTTCTCAGGCTGAACAAGCCAAGTGACCTCAGCTGCTCCTCCCGTCCTGCCCTGGAGGCCTGTCACCATCTTGGTCACCCTCCTCTGGACACACTCCGAGAGCTTTATATTCTTATATTGAAGCACACAAAACTGCCCCAGGACTCAAGATGAGGTCATTCCAGCCCAGAGCAGAGTGGGACAACCCCCTCCCTTTCCTGGCTGGTGATGCTGTGCCCGATGCCCCCAGGACAGGGTTGTCCCTCCTGGCTGCCAGGGCACTGCTGACCCATATCCAACCTGCCATTGACCAGGATCCCCAGATCTCTTTCTCCAGGGCAGCTTTCCAGACTCTCCTCCAAAAATTATGTGTTTTGTCATTTGTGTCACTAGACTACATCATTATGTCAATGTCTTCGCCATTTTATACACGGAAAGTGTGCAGCAAAACTCGATAAAGAACTTTTCTCATAGCTATGCAAAAAAATAAAACCATGCATTTTACAAACAGCATGGACCAAGGCTTTGACCTAATCCCTGGTCTATTCAATTACGTCTTGGAATCTTCTTTTTAAAGGATAAAAAATCTGCAATTCAACTGAGAGCTGTATATGGCATAAAAATGCATTTTAATGGCGCATTTCATTAAGATATACTATACTATATTTTCAGGCAGGTGTCAGTTTGATGAAATGTCAAATACTTTTCTTTTTTTCCTTTAGAAGGCTTTTAAATATTATCACAGCAAAAATGTTGTTTAATTGAAATTTCCTTTGCTGTCACTCAGACAAACAGAAGGATTGAAACATCAATTAAATGGTGATTATGACACTGTGCTACTTTGCAGAATCTGAAATTAAATGTTTAAGAATAAACTTTTGTCGAAGAAGCTGTTGAGGAACTATTTGAAGAAGTAATTCCAATCTTAATAGCTGAAAAAACTTATTTCTAAAATATCATTTTATATGTATTTTGTGAAGAAAATGAATGTTTTTTCTCCAATTTTTGAGAGTATGCGTGTACCAAAAAAAAGCATAAATTTAATAAAAAAAGGAATAAAACTGAGGAACTAAGTTTCCCCCTAAAGAATCTATGCAAATTCAGGCTCTGGCCTCCAAAGCAGAGCTGAAAATAGATTCTCATCTTTGCAACTCAGGCCATTCCCTAGGAGTGCAGTAGAGCTACTGGGGACAGAGAAGATGATGAATGTCCAGTACAATTTTAAGTACAATTCTTTTGCTCAGTACACAGAAATGCATGCTTTCATGCCCCATCTCAATGCAAAATAGACGTGGTCACTGCAGTACTGGGATGCAGAGGTCCCGGCTGACACAGAAGGGAAATCAGTCTCTTCCCGAGTCATGTGTGGTACATCTGTGACAATTTAGACACAACTTCAGAACAGAATATTTTCCAAGAGGTGGCTGACTCAGCGCTTGAAATGCAGCTTTTCTGTTTGCCAGGCTGATGCTAGGCAAGGTTTCCAGAAATCCAGGAAGCTCACAACCACCAGCCATTTCCAAAGTTTGCCATGAATGATCTTAAAAGCTAAACGTAGGGGAGGCTGGGGGAAGGTTTCATACATGAGTGAGCCCCAAGACACGTAGTAAAAAAATTCAGTATTGACTGCCAGCCTCGGAAGAATGATCCAGTCATTCACTAAACTTTTTGTCATTGCAGTCACATGTTACAATAACAGTTTTTCAACACTTTTGTCACAAGATCTTGGATAAAGCAGCATTTCCCCAAGTTGTTCACTGCTCTAAGCAATAGCCCTTTAGTCTGCACAGCTTTCTTGGGAGGGACTGTCACATCATGGTGGGCTCCTGACGAGGACAAAGGTCTAGTCCTTCTCTGATGGGCTGGTTCCATGCTCTGGCTTTCCCTCATAAAGTTACCAGTGTTCCTTCACCTCTCAGTGTTCCTCAGTATATTTAATTTACTTAGCCTTCGGTCAGATAACATACCAGTGCAAACTCTGAAGAAAGAACTTCTTGGGTATTTGGTAGCATAATGTTGTTACCAAACTGCACTCCTGGTTAATGCCACTGTCTTGCTGCATATCCTTATCAACTTCTTAAACAAGTTATTTCACTGTCTGCTCTCAACTGATAAAATGTGATGAATACAAATGCATGTAGTTTTCATAATGAAGTAGCTCAGTTTCTAATCCATTACTAATGTGCAAACATAATTACTAAGGTAAATTTCTAATGATTTGAAGACTGAAGGCACCTTTTTTTTTTTACTGCTGTTGCCTCTATATGAATATCTCAGGCTTGCATTGTGCTGCCTGTACTATTTCTGTGCCATGCTAAAATAAGTCAGTTGCTTTTCTCTAGAATTTTGCATCAACTTCTGTTCAAATTTGATAAGAACTGTCTCATAATGCAAGTGCTGTGTACTGCATGGGTGACTGGATGTATGGCAATTTTCTTCTTGCTGGAACAAAACAGGGCTGTAGTTTTGATATGGATATGATAATAGAGGGGTGGTGCCTGCAATTTTTTCTGTGTTTTCAGTCCATCCACACTATGTCTGATAACTGTGAGAAAACAAGCTGTGTGGAAGCTTCTACTTCAATTTTCTTTGAAAAGAAACGCTTCCACGGATGTCTTAAGCTTAAAAAAAGAGATATGCCATAGGGTAAAGTGGCTGTAGTCAAAGACTTTAATGGCCTAAACATCTAGCAAGAGGGTTCAATTCTCAGAACCAACTGTGAGTCTAAAACAGGGGAAGGATAAACAGTCGGTGGGGGAGAAGATGGGCTTGGGAGGAGAGCATCCAGCCCTGTGATTCCTGTAGGGATTTCAATGACATAAATAAACGAGTCACAGACATAGCTGCAGCAGATCCTCCCTAAGGGAATGGTCAACCCTGGGGAATTTAAAAGGAATGCATGTTGGCTCTTTTCCTTGTCAACACAATTCATGTGCCAGGTATTGTGTTTCTATAGCAACACATATTTACTTCAAGAGACAGTTTGCACAAAAGGAGGCCAAAGTCTCCAACTCTCTGAGTACATTGATTTGCGTGGGCCATCCAGCATCTACTGCTGTGGTGGGCTGACCACCAGGTGCCCACCAAAGCTGTTCTGTCAGATGGACAGGGGAGAGAAAATATAATGAAAGGCTTGTGGGGTGAGATGAGGACAATCAGAAATAAAACCAAATCTTAAAACATTTTCTATCCAACCCTCCTTCTCCAGTTTCAATTTCACTCTCAAATTCTCTACCTCCCTCCCAGGTTCAGTTTCACTCTCAAATTCTCAACCTCTCCCTCTGCAGTGATGTAGGGGTACAGTGAATGGGGGCTGCAGTCAGTTCATCACCTTTCTGCTGCTCCTTCCTCCTCAGGGGGAGAACTCCTCACAGTTTCCCTCTGCTGTAGAGCAAGGTCCCTCCCACAGGAGACAGTCACCCATGAACTTCTCCAGTGTGAGCCCTTCCCACAGTTCTTGATGAACTGCTCCAGTGGGGTCCCTCCCACGGGGTCAGTCCTTCGGGAACAGGCTGCTCAAGTGTGGATTTTCCTTGGGGTCACAAGTCCTGCCAACAAACCTGCTCCAGCATGGGATCCTCTCTCCATGGGTCACAGATCCTGCCAGGACCCTGCTCCAGCGTGGGCTTCCCCTGGGTCACAGCCCCCCTCAGGCATCCCCCTGCTCCTGTGTGGTCCTGCAGGGGCTGCAGCGGGATCTCTACAGGGTTGTTTCTCTCATGTATTATTGCTCCTCTCTCTGCCTGCAATTGCCATTGTGCCATCAATTACCCTTTTTAAAATACATGATCCCAGAGCTGTCACTGTGGCTGAAGGGCTCAGCCTTGGCCAGTGTTGGGTCCACCGTGGAGCTGTGCCCTTGGCTCTGTTGGACATGGGAGAAGCTGCTGGCAGCTTCTCACAGGAGTGAGCCCTTAGTGCTGAAACCTGCATGGAGCCTTCAGTCACTTTCAGAAAGGGCCATGGCCACAGTCACAGACAACCAAACTCCCACATGGTTTGGGTTCATTGTCTTTTTCTGGAACATTTTCAGCTATTTTTCAAATGACAGCAGTTGCTCTCATGCAGAACAGGATCCCACAGCACACAAAAGTCTGAAGTGAAACAAATACATCGTTTGCTATCTAAAAATACACAGGCTGCAGAATTTAAGGAAAATAATTTACTAACCTAAATTAGCAGTTACCTGTGAAAAGAGAAATAATTACCATGCTCAGCTGAGCAGAGATGATTGAAATATGTTAAATTCTGATATTTTTTCATTATTCTTTCACAAATAATGTCCCATGAAGCCACAGAAAAAAATTTATCTCAACAAGAGTTCTGCCTGCCTTCTGCCATCAGAAATCAAGCCTTTGGATCAATGCAGAACAAAGGCATCCATGTCTGAGATTATACTGAAATCCATCTACATGGGTTCTCTATTTCTTTGCCTTTTTTTTTTTTTTTTTATGGTTTTCATTTTCATTACTTATTTGCCAGTATTAACACCAAGAACAGGCCAAAAAAGGTTTCTATGAAACTACTTTTCCATACACTTAGTGGCACGTGACCAATTTTACCCCATTCCTACTGAAACAATGCTCTTGACTTGGCAACATATTTTTTACCTTAGGGTATCTTCCATGGTACAGGAGGAAACAGGGGCATTGATCAAAGAAGGTGTCTCCTCCTGGAGAGCTGGGTCTGAAGATGAGGAGAGAAAGAAGAAAGATATGAAGCCCTGTCTGGGTCTTTTATTATCCTTCCTTTCCTATTTTTCATTGGGTCCTAATTCCCTTCCACTGGCTTGCTGCTTTTTCAACAGCCTGATTTTCCTTTCTAAGTGAATTATAATGAATGCTGGGTCTTCTGGTAACAACTGGCCCAATTCTGTCTAGAACATGAGTCTAAATCTGTAATTGCATTAATGGTGTCCTTTTCTTTGTTCGCAATATGCTCTTTCCTTAGTTTTAAATAAAAAAAAAAACTCTCTGGAATTCCTTTCTTTTTTAACTTTATGTATTCTTTACTCTCTTTCTTCTCTCTCTTTTTCACATTCATTTAAGTAATTAGAATTCCTCCCTTCTCTGTCATTGGCTTGCTAATTCTGAGAAGCTCCCAGTGCTTTTACAGAATTTTAGCTTAGCAATGGATGTGTTGAAGGGCATTACCACCACCTCAGTACTGCTCACACTTTTTGTAGATGCAGGTCTCTACCCTTGTTATCTCTGTTTTAAATGTCCATCATGATCAACTTACCACCTCTTCACTTTAAAATGAGCTTGGAAGTCCATCCTTGTACAGTCCTCAACTATGATCCTGGTTAACGCATGCTGCCCTACCTTGTTTAACAATATTCTCATTTGTTATGAAGTTTCTTGGTGATTTCAGCAGCAGCAGACTATGTTCTGAAATGCCAATTCCGCTCAAATAAATGGAAAATAAATTCTGTCTGGAGCTTAATACAGCTTGGGATTTTTTATTATTTTTTTCCACTTACCTGATCTTTTGTTTCAATTCCCCTGTATCAACAACTTTCTGTGGTGAAATCATTTGAACTTGGTGATCTCCTTTTTCTCACATTGTTCTTCTCTTCCTCTCTGTCTTTTATTTTATACTGTCTGAGGACCCAAGGAACAGACTGTCCTTCACCATCCCAGCACAAGGTTCTAGGAGAGATGAGTAGGTTTGTGTCATGTGGTGTCACTGTAACTACACGTGTGTTTGTGCACTCTGTACCGTGCATATCATGCTGTTCTTGGAGGAAGAGTGGGAAAATTAAAAACATAAATGGCTCATTTCAGTTTACATGCACAGTTTAAAGATATTTTGTCCTAAAAGCACCACTAGTCTGTAACATTAAAAAAACCCAACCAGATCAGGAACAGCCACAGGTTTCCAAGAGAACTGGTGGATATTCCATTCCTGGAAGTGTTCAGAGCCAGGTTGGATGGGGCTTGGAGCAACCTGGTCTAGTGGAAGGTGTCCCTGCCTATGGCAGGGGGTTGGAATGAGATCATACTTGAAGTCCCTTCCAACACAAACAATTCCATGATTCTAATAGTAAATATTAAGTTATTTTTCTGCATTTATGATCCATATCAGTGCCTGCCACTGCCTTCCATTAAGTTCTGTACACCTCCTTCCAAGCTGCTGGGACAGAGTTTGAATCAGGGCAGCTGTAGCCCAGCTCAGCTGTGATTCAGTCTGGCATCATAGCTGAAAATGAGGGTAAGAGTCTTACAGAAAACAAGACTTATGTTTGTAAATGTTCTCTTTCATGAGCTATCAAAGTGTAAAGAAATCGTGATATCTGTAGTATTTTTTAGTTCTGGGCTGAAGGTTTTTTCCTACAAATGTAGGCAGGAGTAGAGACAAGGAGATAAGGTATTGATGGTGTGAATATATAAAAATCTGAATGTGCCAGATGCTGTTTCAAGTAGATAGCTTTCTTTCTTATTCTTTCCAAAGAATAAGCAAAAGTATAAGTTTTGTAATTGTAATGGCACATACAACCTTAATGAACTCAAATGAAGGCAGCAACCTTTCAGAATATGTTCTCCTCTGAATAAGACGGGAATGTGATAAACCCACTACTAATTAGACCAACCATATTCATCTGAAATGGCTCCAAAGAGGGTTTCTTTTTAAAAACTGGATTTGATAATCCAAAGACACTGCATTATTGAAAGGATCATTATACTTTCACTCATAAAAACACATTCTGTGTTTACTCAGATTTTTACTTATTTACAATTCCTTTTTCTTTTTTGTGACATTCTTGCTCCCTCTGAAGTCAATGGGAAAAGATATGAGTCTCAGCATTGTGATACCTTTGTACATATGTTATATACACCTCAACCTCTCCATAAGGCATAGGAGGCAGTTGCACAGACTAAAAATGAGAACTAAAGACCATTGTCCTGCCTAGAGCCTTCTAATTGAAATATTTGGACTCTTAGATATGGTTGCTGGATGACTGTAAAGTGTGTGTGGGATTCTTCTCACCTAACACAGAATCACAGAATGATTTGTGTTGGAAGGAACCCTAAAATCACCTGGTTCCAATCCTTTACCCTCAGAGAGACCTGCAGGGCACGGAGCACTGGTGGCAACCCCAGGCTAAGACAGGGGTGGGAATGTCTGGGTTTAAATTTTGGCCTTTGAGATGCTTCATGGCTTTATTTTCCCCTCACCTTGAGCCAAGCAGGGCACTGCTCTATGTCCAGGAGCATGCAGAGAGATCACATTCAGTCTCTTTTCTTTTGATGGATACAGAAGGCAACAGGCCAAAGCACAGGCATAGAGGAATCAAGGGCTCTGTGCTCTAGAGGAGTGACTTCATCTCTCAGACGTTTCACACCTTGCTCCAAACAAGTGTCATCTCCCTCGGTCCCGTGACAGCACATCCCTCTTTTGAAACCTGGCACAAGTACTTTGAGACAGGCAGGGGACAACAGCTCCTGAGCACACATGTACACTGAGGGATGAGAACAATGCGTGTCACAGAGCTGGCACCACACAGGCTTTGCCTACCAGCCTATTAGTCTGATGTTCTTTCTGAAGAGCAAACAGAAGGTGGAAACATGTCAAAGAACCCTGGATAACTCCAAATCTACTGACATTATGGATTTGCCAACGGTCTTGAAAAAAATAGATGGAAATCGGGGAATGGAGCTTTTTTGGGGGCAGGGGATAGAGTCTGGTTCTCAATTTAGACTTCAGATTTAAAAAATCGACTGCAAAAATCTGCAGGAAATACAGCCAGATATTTATCTTTTTATTTAAGTGTTCAAGGCCAGATTGGCTGGAGTTTTGAGGAAACTGGTCTAGCAGGGGGATTGGAACTAAGATACCCTAAGGTCCCCTCCAACCCAAACATTCTGTGGTTCTCTGTGGCCAGTTCACTGGGGACAGATGCAATGCTGATCCATACTGGGAGGGGAAAGAGAAGGCAATCGGTGCATGTGTCACTGCATGGCCTTTGCCATGACCCACAGCACCTCGTGCAGATGTGATCCCAAACAAGTTCCCTCAAAAGAAAAAGTCAGGAAACCTATATCCAACGGCTGAGGAAAAGCCAGATATGAAAATCCCAGATACTGGTGTGGGATCTACCTTCACTGTTCTGCAAAGGCAAACTAAATCCTGCCTGACATCTCCATGTCGTGGCAGGTCACCCCGTTCATAATTTGCTCTAATTGGCACAGTGATGCACTTCACCTGCAGGCAAATGGCAGCTCAGAATGGTGTGAAATCCTCTGCCTCTTCTGACAAAACATCAGAGCTTTCAAACCAATCTCTGCATCTGAAAGACTCATTGATCAGGATAATTGAGAGGCATTTCTTTTGGGTACACACAGTTAAAACCCAAGCCCCCTGTGTAACAAATTAAATGCATCAGGGTGCATGAAGGTTCTTCTGCAGGATCCTTGGAGGCTGCAGGACTCTGATTAGTCTTTGTGTGCCACAAATATACATAATTTCACTTCCTGAATCATGCAAAGAACACTCTGACCCTGCAGCTCCTCACTGGAGCCATGTGCTGTTCCTCAGATGAGCATTTCAGACAGTCTTCCAGGAGTACATCTACTTTCTGCAATTTGGGGCAACAAATGGTGAGGGGAGAGAGAGAAATCAAGTCCCTGGATATTTTTCTCCAGGCTTTCTTTCGTCCTATCCTAGTTTTGCAACTTGTTTAAGCTAGATGCTGCAGCTATTTTAAGATATAAAGAAAACTATGCCTCAAAAAAATAATAGGAAAACAATTTTAGGAGTACAAGGTGACTTGTGGGGTCATAAAGTCCAGTCCTCAAACTCACAGGAAACAATGCTATTAATGTTTGGTCGGCAAAACATACTTCAAACCCTGGGGCAAAAAATACTTTCAAGGTGTCTACATGAAACTTAAATTTTACAGTGTGAGACCAAAATCTCCAAATATGATGTGTCAAAGAAAAAGGCTGAGAGAGGTGTTGGGTGTTGCCAGTGCACTCACCTCCTGCAAAACCAGCAATGATTTAGGAAAAAAATTGAATAAGCAAGCCATACTTTACAGGTCTGCAGAGCTTTGTCCTACAAATTGCCTTCTGCCTTCAGCCTGAAAAAATGTTTCAACCCTGAGTGCATGTTGAAGAATTGCCATTCAGATTCTGGAGGAAATTCGGTTTCATTCCCATCACCAACACATCCCACCCTGCACCTCTGGGTAAACTCTCATATGTCAGAATAATAAAAAGAAAACAAACAGACAAACACCACCAGTGACTAAAAATAGAAATAAATAATGAGCAGGGAAAGGAAAATAATCAGCCTTTTTTTACCCCAACTACTGGAAGTCACTAAGGGAAACTGCAAAACATGAAGTACAGAATAAACACAAGCCAAGTAAAGATCAGACAGGTCTCCTTTTAGACCTTTGACACAAGCATGTTGGTTCAAGTCCCTGGAAACGTTCTTTCAACACTCACTTTTCCTGTCTTTTATTTGGGAAACTGAGAACAATTTTTACTTCTTTTCATTCCCTCAGCTGTAAGAAGGCACAGAAATGTATCATCCAGCATCCTCCTGTAG
The DNA here is from genome assembly GCA_013397915.1 of Daphoenositta chrysoptera. Taxonomy (NCBI): domain Eukaryota; kingdom Metazoa; phylum Chordata; class Aves; order Passeriformes; genus Daphoenositta; species Daphoenositta chrysoptera. The sequence goes on along the minus strand of VZRO01005793.1, from coordinate 193,187 downwards.
CAGCTGGAATGAAAGATCTGCTTGGAGTCTGGCTGTATAATAGTGCTTTGCCTTCTCATTAAAATAAATCACACAACGTGTTGTCATTCCATGCTCTGGGCTTAAACAGAAGCTCTCAGGTCCTTCATATCTTAAGGCACAGGCACGAAGGCAAACTCTGAAAGGCACAAGGAGACAGCACAGAGGAAAAGGTTCACAAAGGGAGTGAGAATAAACTTTCATTGCACCTACTTTTGAAAATTCAACCTCTGGGGCGTATCAAAGAGTCCCTGAGATTTTACATGCAGTTGATTAATTTGCCATAGTGAAAAACTTCAAATGATCATGCATTTAGGATTGGTTACTCTGCGTATGTGTCCACCTGTCTTTTTCCCCTATTTGGGATAAAATAATGAAAAACAGCCTCTGGGAATGGAGCTGCTAAATTTTGAGGATTCAACAGATATTTATATATGATATTTATATATGCCATAGGGGAGAGAAAGATGCTTCTATTTACAGATAAATGCATCTATCAATATTTTGTATATCTATATATTTATATCTCTCTCTATATATATGTGTGTGTATATCTGTATCTACATCTCTATGTGTTGAATATATCTATGTGTGGAATATAACAGTATATGTGTGCCAGAAATATTCAAGAGCATCACAGCATCATATTTTTTACCTTCTCCCCTTCCTGTATTTGCTAAGCAAAGTATCCTAAAACCTCACGAACAGATCTCAGTGGGGTTTTTTTCCCCAAGCTCTGGGTACTGACTCCTAATACTTCTTGAGCATCACAGCATCATATGTGGTTGGGATGGGACCAGTCTTGAGCTGTTATCAGTGTGGGGGACTCTGTCTGCTCCTGGCACAGGTGACCCTGAGATATTATTAAATATTACACGAGATGTTTCATTCCTGGGGAAGCCCTGGAGCCCTGAAGCTCTGCCTGGTGGCTCTGACACACATTGTCTCCCGCATCACTAGATGGCACTATTAACTTAAAATCACGGCACACTTCACCGGGAACCGGTCTCCAAGCCTCGGGCATTGAAAAGAAATAGCAGAGGATCTCTCTGCGGGAGGAAAGGGAGGCAGAGTGGAGGCCGTTGACAAAATATCTACATTTTAAATTTTGCCAGGTTCTAAAACAGTTGCACTTCTGAAAAATGTCTAGGACACTTAAAACCATGCGAGAAAAAGCCCTAGGCTAATTTGGCTAACTTTTATCTGCTCACAGAAAGGGGTCTAAGTTGCATCCTGAATCCTGGGTGGGCTGGCTCCTTTCTCAGATCCTGTCCAGGAGCCCGTGGAGTGTTTGCACCTGCGGCGGGAGGATAAACACAATGTAAGTTGCCTCATTAAGTTATTACTGTCCTTAAAGCCTCGAAGCCTATGGGATCAGCCCTGGGTCTGTTACTTTATGGTAATGAAAAAGAAAAAAAAAAGGTGCTTGTTAGGAAAATCACAGTTAATTAAATTATGATCTGAAAGCAGCAGCAGTTTTCTGTCCTTTAGTGACCTGTTATTATTTGTCTCTTAAGATTGGTTAGTGGGAGAAATTACATGCTGTTTGTTGCAGGATTCTTTCCAGTTTGGGTCAAAAAGCAAAGGGATGCACCAATTTGTTCATGTAATTACACTGTCTGCTGCTGCTCTCCCTCTGTCTGTGGCACATTCAGTCTCTCCTGCCCACTCTGTAGTGTTGGGCTGGTGCTGGGGTCAGTGGAGCTGTGAAATGGGTGTGAGAGTCCCCTTGTAGCCCCTGGGCTGGAAGTTTCTCAGCACTGAGCACAGGGCTGGTACAAGATGCTCCAGGCACACACAAAGTCAGCAGCAGAATTCATTGCTTACCTGATGCCTTTTCCTGGCCTTAAAATTAAGAGCTAAAACATGGTTAAAAGGAAAAGGGGTTTTTACCTTGGTATTTATTTAAGGATCCTGAGGTGCAGCACTTCCAGGTGGACTGCACTGAAATGCACACAGGAATGCACACCCACGATAGATCGTGTGTACAGTTATAGACCTTGCAAATCAGCACATCTATCAGAGATTCCCCAATGAGAGGCTTAAATGAACTCCCCATCTCAAAGAATTCCCCCCTGGATGGGCCTATCTCAGTTTACAAGATGTGTGCTAGAAAGGACCTTGGTGTCTGGCCCTTTCCGACCCTTGACTGTGAAGCTTCCAGGGTGTTTGGTCTCCTGGTTTAACAGAATATAGGTCTGTACTGAAATATCAAGCCTAGGGAATCACGAGGATGTGGGTAAAAGCTCTGAGGATACATAAAGCTATATAAAAGGGGTATAAAACAAAAGGCAAAAGATCATCATGGCATCATACCTCTGGGAGCCCAGAAAAGGCAGGCTGATGCTGCTGCCTCCTTATAATGGCACTGGTGGTGTTAGCGTGGGTTTGACCTACATTTCTGAGAAGTTTTGAGTTGAGTCCCATGCTCAATGCCTTCTTCTAGGCAGACACCAGTATCAGACAGCTTCTCTTTTCCTGGTACTGCCAAAAAGCAGTAAAACTCCATCAGAAATTATGGATGAGCTAATATATTGTACTGCAATAAGTACATCTGGTACCCGCTGAAGTCTTGGCAATGATTAAATTGGTGTGTATTCCTGGTGAGGGCAGAGCAAAGGTGGAATCACTCCTCCAGGATTCTGCACAAGGAAATGAACACTGAAAACCTAAGAGATTCAGGTTCCCCAGCTCCTAAATTAATTCATGATCCTGAAGGAGATGCTTGGATTCCCTGCACAGTGAAGATGAAGAGTTGGGAACACTGTAATTGGACCTGCAAAAGACATTATCTTGAACAGAGTGTAGCAAAACCCAAGTGCTGAGAAAGGGGCTGAAAATACAGTTCCCTCAAAGATTTAGGAGTTTAACTTTGGGCTCCCCCGAGTCTTCAATTTCTTCTCAGGCTTCACTTCTTTTGACAATTCAGTGTTCCAAATCCTCCAACATACCACAAGGAATGCTCAGTTCTCCTCGTTTCCATGTCTAGCAGATAGAGACACCAGGAATTCCAGGAATTCTGCTATGCCTTCTCATGGAGAGAGAGCTTTACAATGGTGTTAAGACTCACCTTGTGAAGGAGGGAATGCAAATTCAATTACTCTCTAAGTATTTTAACATAAAATGCAAGGAATGAAACAACTGAGTTGCCGATGTCCTCCTCCCTTCTCCCCCTCCTTTTCCTTCAGGATACTTCGTTGCCTGATGATTAAGGCTTAATCTTAGGAGATTAAAGATGGGATATTGAAATACATTTAGTCCTTCTCCATCCAAACTATGAAAATGTCTGAGTGAAGAACACTGTGTGACAGTGAATTTCTTATGGGGGGGGGATATGAAAGGTATTATATGAAGGGCTTTATTTGCTTTTTTGTTGTTTTTCTTTTCTCAAAGAAAGCTCTTTGATTCTGAGATGCTGGAGGTTTTGTGCTATTTCTGTTGAAAGCTGCAGACCACAACCAGAGCAAACTGTGAGGAAATGAGTGTATGAGGGAATGAATAATCAAAAACCAAGCGGATTTAATAAAATGAGAAAATATTGACATGGTAAAGGCAGGAACTCAATAAAGAATGGACAATGCATGATTGATGATGCTTGCTGTGTTGGTAAACACTAATTCTGAGATCTCACTGTGAGGGAAAAACACTTTTCTTACAAGATACCAGGTGTGTGGAGAGGAGTAAGTTTTTAGAAGTCATGTTTAAAAAAAGCTTTAAGCAGAAGGAAGTTTCTTTTTATTTCTTCTCCATCCCTCGTACACACATGGACACACATACTCAAAGCTGTGGCGAAAACAAAAACTATCTGTTATCCTCCTGCTTCTAATTCCTTTACAGATTTTTCCCCACTTCTTTTTCTGCTGTTATTGCAGCCAAAGCCTTGTGACACTTTTGTATTGCTGTGACACCTGCCAGGAGAGGGGAGAAAAGAAGGAATCCTGCCTTTCCTTTCCACAGATCTCGTGTCAGTTGGTGCTTTAGGAGAGCACAGCTGCTGCTCCTAAAAAAAAGGACAAATCAGCCTGTTTCACCTTCCTCCTTGAGGAGAACACACCCTGATCAGAGCAGTGATGTCTGCTTTCAAGACTAGTTTGACTTTTCGGTTTGTTTTTCTTCGAATTGGGTTAGGGGTGGCAATTTTCTGAAGGAAGGAGCCACTGCAGAAGGTGAGATGCATTAATGCCCTGTGTTTGTCATCAGCCCTGAACATTTTCTTGAACTTTACCAAAGGAGACTGAGTTACATGTCACTTTTGTGTTTCATTTAAGATTTGTGTAATGAAGCAGCTGCACCTATGATTGGGCCAGCTAATTTTCTCACAGTCCTCACAGAAAGATTTTGAGAGAAAAAAAAAGAAAAAGAGAAAAATAAAGAAAAAGAGGAAAAAGACAAAGAGAGGGGAAAAAAACCCAGCTGCATGTCCAGATTCACATCCTAGTCCTGCATCATTTAGCAGAACTTAGGGATCTCTGTTTAGGGTTGTTTGTAACTACTTTGACCCCTATATCACTAAAAATACAATAACTATGTGGAGACAGCTGGTCAAAAAGTATCACAGACATAGATTTAGGCACTATTACTCTGTACCGTTGAGAATTTGGTTTGTAGCTGTGAGAACTTGAGATCAACAGAAGCAAGAAACCAAAACAAGGAGAAGAAAAACACACAGCTGTTCGAGGGAAGTTGTTACTAGCTTAGAATTGTTTTCTAATGGGTGATGGTTGCAACCTACCAATAATTTTAAGGGGTGTTAATGTAGAAGCCTATAGGGACACAGCATGAGTGCCAAGACAGACTACATAAATGGAGATTTAGTACAATAAAGGTTTTTTACCTTCCTTCTGAATGGAGTTGGTAAGATTTTCTGAGTGCCATGTCCATCTCAACCACGACATAACTATGTGGCAGTTTCTTTCTACAGATCTTCATCTGAGAGCTTACAACAGGTAGAACCTACTGCAGGTAGAATAGACAGCACAGCTTGTACATGTACACGTAGGAGGGAAGGAGTGAAGGGAGGGATGGAGGGAGGTGAGTGCGGGAGAGAAACTAAAAAAGAAAGACTGATTGATTTAGTAGAGTACAATCTTCTGTACACTCAATACAAGAGTAGAGATTTGTTTCTGGGAAATGATGAATCAAGTCAGATCTGGTGCTTGTGCAAGGGTGACAGCCTGGCTTTCCTCAGGCAGGAGGACGAAATGGAAAGCAGCAGTGTGACAGCTGCTAATCCTCCTCTGGCAGGCATCCAGCTGATATGGGGACAGGGCTGGCACAGACCCTGTGGAAAGGAGAGGGGAATAGCCCTAGGGAAAGTGTGCCCAGAGGATACAGTGCAGCACCAGTAGAGGTTTCTCACCATGCTTTAGCTAAGCTTTTATTTCCACCCACAACGCTAAAATCCACTGGAGCAGTAAGTAAGAGTTTAATGTGATCTGGTTTTTATGTTAAAGGAAGGCATCAAAGCCACCTTTTCAGAGTCAGTAAGCTTAATGTTCTAGGAGTGAGGTTCACTGAGCCATGGAAATGCTTGACTTTTATGTTTCTTGCCATGTAGGGGAAGGCATGAACTAGGCATTGGAGGCCTAAAATTGCTCTACAGTGGGGGAAGAACTAAGTCAGTTAATAGGAAATACTGGTGAGAACATGCAGGAAAGCCATATTTCCTGTATATAGGGAAGTCTTTGACTTAAAATTTACTGGAAATTCCTTATGGGGGCATCTGACCAGGGATGCCTAGTTAATTAATCTGAATTCCAGAGCTGGGAACAGCCCAGGGATGCTCAGCTCAGCCAAGGTGGTAACAATTCTGGGACAAGTGCTACCAACCATGACCAAGCACAAAGTGGTTGGGATGGGACCAGTCTTGAGCTGTGGCCTGGAATTTGACTCCAGGTGGACACCTGGTATCTGGTATCTAACACTCCCTTGGAGCAGGTATATGATGTGAAGTCTCTGGGAATGTTACAGCTCTTTTTTAGGTCAGCCTAACAGTGCAAAGTGCTGATGTCTAAAGTTCAAGTCAGACACACGTAAGAATCTGGCACCATGAGGAACCATCACTCCCACATTTTCTCAAAGGGAACCAAGGCACAGATTGACTTCAGACCAGGTTTTGGAAACCCCCTAGCTAAACCCTGCTCTGCATGAAAGGGAGAAGACCCAAATCCAAGGTAACCTGCCTTTAAACATATTATCACATTATCTGATGTTATTATTGACTAAGAGGAAAAGGCGGCCCAACATTGTGCTCCCATTCCAGTGGAACTTTTGACAAGATAAATCAGAGCCCACTTCCATGACATGGTGGAAAAAGGATGAGGAAGGGGAAAAGGAAAGAATGGGAAGAGAGGAGTAAAGGGAAATTAAGCCACATTGCAAAGTGGTTTTACCTTTAGGAGAGGCAACATTCAGAATTCCCTTGAAAAACCTTTGCATTTTATCAGATGGATTTTGTTCCATTGGCTGGGGGTATTTAAGAACAAAAACAACTGAACAGCTTTCAAATTTTTCAAAAGAATTTTAAAAGCTTTTCCATAGTAGAAGCTTGATTTTATCTTGCACTGGTTTTTTGGGTGTTTGTTAAGGAAAGCCCCGTGTTTGTGTGCAGTGACAGATGCTGCTACATCATTATACAAAAACATGAATTCCTTTTAACACCTGTTGGCTGTGTCAGGGTGTGCTGCCATGCAGGTATGAATAGAAAAGTGGTGATCCAGCAAAACACACGTTCCTCTCATGTTACAAAAAGCTCCCCCACCACACCAGGAGTGCTAATGGAAGGAGCTACATTTGTTATTGCCACCTGGGAAATCCTTTTAACCAGGCATCAGTTTATATAAAATCCTGAAATAAGCTATTGTTTACACAAAACAGATTTGTTGGGTAAATTGCTATTTGTGAGTTGTTTTTCTGTTTTTTCTCCAGCAAACCCCATCTGATACTATTTAAATCACTAAAACATCACTTCAGTATCAATTTCCCCTGTGAAGGAAGCTGAATCTGGGAGAAAGACTGAGAACTGTAGCATGAATATCACATCATCCTCTCCAAGTGGTGTTAGTATAATTTCCTGCCTTGAAATCAAGGAAATAAAAAAGTTATATGGATTACAGCAAATGACAGTAACTTGTCTGCAAACAGTAAAACAAAACCAAAACAGATAAAACCAAGCATGGTACTACATAAATGATCACCTCCTCTATTCCTCTGGTATACCCTAATCTGAAATTGGGGGCCAGTGATGTCATAGGGTATGATGGTCTCTTCTCCCTAGGAACAAGCAATAGGACAAGAGGAAATGGCCTCAGGTTATGCCAAGGGAGCTTTAGAGTGGATACTAGGAAGCATTTATTTAGTGAAAGAGTTGTCAAGCATTGGAACAGGCTGCCAGTGGTTGAGTCAACAACCTGGAGGTATTTCAAAGGTGTGTAGATGTGGCACTTGGGGACATGGTTTAGTGATGGACTCTGGTAGTGCTGGGTTAATGGTTGAACTTGGTTATCCTAGAGGTCCTTTCCACCCAAAATGATCCTAAGATCCTGTGATTGACTGATCACAGTGTCTCATTTCAAGACTTCTATAGCCAGTGTCCAGTGTCTTCTGTTCTTGCTGCAGATTTTGGGACTGTGCAGGGGAGAGATTTTTGAGAAGGGTCATCAGAAATCCTCTGAAGAGAACCAGTTTCTAATACTGCAACCATCCATCCTGTGGAGGGCTGCATCCCACAGGCAAATGTAATGGCAAAGTGTAACTTCCCTAAATTATAATACACTTTGTTCTAACTGAGACAACCATCTGGTTTTAAAATAGAAAAGAGGAAGATAACCTGATTGTTCTCTAAATCTTAACTTCTTTGGGGAAGAAATAAGTGATCTTATAACGGGCTGTCAAAGGAAACCAGAATGAGAGAGGGTTTGGTACTAATGCAAAGACTTAACAGCTGATTGTTTTCATGTTAGAGGTAAGAAGAGCTAAATGAGCAGGTATAAAATATAGTTTTCCAGAAGTCTGAAGACCAAACTGATCTGTGCCCTCATTCACTTTGTCAGAAAAGTGGTGCTTTTCTACATATTCAGAAGATGGCTCATTTCCTCTAAAGGAAGATCTCATCTGCCTGTGGAGCATCATAGCATCCTCAGATCTCATTTTTCTGCTCTGGTGTTTTGCCTCAAGCCAAATGCAGATGTGAATTTAATTTGGATTGTGCAATTACATGTTATGCACGTTACAGTTTTTTGTTGTTTTCTGTGGCTACATTACTATATCTGAAGTATCATAACACTGCTAACTTTTAAAAATGTCTTATGAAGTAAATTTGTTTTCATCTCATGGTTGCAGGGATGCAATTGTAGCAAATTGCTGGCATAGTGAGTTTGCTGGGTGTGATGGGAAGGATCATGCCTTTCAATGGAATGGCTCAAGAAGGCAGAAGTCAATCCACGTTTTCAGGTCTGCATCTCAGATGACACCAACAGGGAATAAAGTACTCAATGTTTCATTTTGATGATGACAGGTTTTTACCACACAAACAGACAGCTACAAACAAAAAAAGCTTTGGGGAGCCACAAATTTTGAATGTATGAATCTCCACTGAGAAAAATATTTTAATATCTGCAAAGCCCCTTGTAAGGATGTTTACAAAACTGCATTTTTGAGAAAATCAGCTGATTGGTAATGAGTGTTTAAAAGCCATCAACATTCCTTCTCCACAACTTTCGTTTATATCTACCCATGGCTTTCCAGCTAAAAGATAGTTGTCATCTACAACTAAAAAATGCAGACAAAAAGCCTCTTCTGAAAACAGATATCAGTGTTTCCCCTTCAAGAAGTCTTCCAAGCTCATGTTGCAAATCCAGGTAAAAGAAACACGGACTTCAGCGCATCCAGAAGATTTTACCTCTCATTTTTTCTCTGAGTCCTCATCTTTCTAACACAACTGAGGTTGTTGAGGAATATATCTGGTCCAGGTAGCTCAGCTCACAAGATGCAGATTGAGACAGGAGTCCGTGAACGGTTTGGGATAACAAAGGGCGTGAAGATGGGTGATGCCAGCCAGGGGAACGGAAGCTGGGAGACTCCGCAGGAGCAGGAATTGCTGATCTTTTGGATAAAAACTGAGATGAAGACTGGTGATGCCAGTGAGGTGGACAGACACAGAGAGGGGCCCGGAGCTGAAGACTCAGGAGGAAAAGCAAGACTTAGCTGGGAGACTGTGAGGGTATAAAAGCCCAAGGGTTCCTTTGTTGGGGACCCTCCTTGGAGGCACCCAGCCCGAACTGTTTCTGTGTTATTGCACCATGAATAAATGGTTTTATGGAATGAGACATCTGAGACTAATATGGGAAACCTGGGGTTGAACTGGTAAGGAAGCCTTACCTACCTGGAGGTGCGAAGGTGATTTTTAGGGAGTCAAGCAGGGATCTGTGGGGTCGATAGAGCTGCTTCTGTGAATGGGCTTTGGTCCCAGCAGTTAAAGTCTCTGGCATTGGGAGTGGGACTGCCAGAAAGTCTTGTGAATGGGCAGGCTGGGAAGTTTCCTTAACAACATCAAGACCACATGATAAAGACAACTTCTGATTGTTTTTCCTTGGTTTTAGTTTGTTTGCTTCATTTTTGAAGCAACCTGTATTTGAAAGCAAACCTTTAAAAGAACCTGACCCAGATGTTTATTCCCCATTTTCCAAAGTAATTTTGATCTGTCTTATCCACCCCAACAAGAGAAATTGTCCAAAATGCAGCAACGCTGAGCTGTCCAGGCTGTTGTCAGAGAAATAACAGAGACAAATTAGTTTTCTTTGTATTTTAGATTCCCTTGAATAAACAAAAAAAAATCCCAGACTATGGGAAAGAGACTTTGAACATCCTGTACCCCTGAGGACCTATTGCTTTTGTTTGTTTTCCCTCTTAATTTCTAAAATTAGCTCTATCAGGCAATAAAATCATACACCCATTAGATGGCACTGTTAGTTTCCACTTTTCCCTCCATCACACCTGATGAGTTTTTAGGAAGAAGTGGGTCAAAAAAAAAAAAAAAAGGAGAGAGGAGAGCTAAACTGAAACAGATTTGAACTGTGTGCAAGTCCTTTGGAGTCAGGGACAAACAGACCAGTCTGCACAGAGCTGATTTGCACAGATGCTTTGGGTTCCCCTGGCTGGAGCTGGGACCACTCCACACATCTAATAATAACCCCCCGTGATTGTTGCTTCTGTCTGGGAGCTGTTTAGCTGGACAAACACGTAATTTCAATGGCAATTTCTGCACTCCTGGATGTATAGACATCTGGCATTTCCCAGGTACAGAATGTACTATACAGACAGCTCTTAGCTGGACTCAGTGGGATTATTGCTGCATTTTTCTATCAGTTCCCTCTATGTGTGGCTGCCTTATATGAAAGGACAGTTGTTATAGAGTGTGCTTAAGAAGATATGAGCAATTTCCTGCTCTGTCCCTGACTCCCCCACAACCCCCCCCATGTCCCCACACAAATAAACAATAGAAATCGAGTCTCAATGCCTCTTCTTTCCACAGGAAATTTTGCCAAATACTGCCAATACATAGCTTCGTGAAGGAAAATTGGTGGGTTAGAACAAACATCCAAAATACACAAAAGCAGATTGAACAGGGATATTTTTGGCAGCTGCGTGGAGGTAGAGTAGGCTCTGTGACAGCTGATTTTAAAAGCACTATAGTTAAGCACAAACAACAAAATGATCAGAAATAGATGGCCCTCAGTTCTCAACTTTTCTCACAGAGAAAGAAAAATTACTTTCCCTTACACTTTTAAACATTTTTCATTTCTCTTTTTCCTTTCCTTTCCTTTTTTTTTTTTTTTTTATTTTTTACTACATTCACCAAAAAAAAATTTAAGAAAGAGGAAAATGAAGAAGTATAATGTTCTAGTAATGCTGCTTTGCCATACAAAATCAAACAAACAACTCCAGTAGTTTTGGAGTTGCAGAGTTAATGAAGCTGTGTTTGGACTTGTTTCTCAGCTGACCAACCATTTAACAATAAAGAGTTTCTTGTTAGGTAAGTCAACCCCTTAATGTAGAGTTTGATTGTAAATTCAGGCTGCTGTGTTTGATTAGAGAAAATTGCACACGAGAGTTTTGAGAAACAAAGTGATCAACATTTGAACTGCCTTCTTTGCTCAGACTGTTGGTTTTGTGTAACTTGTAGGAAAGCAAATATCTTTATGATCTCTGTTTCTCCAAAGGATTGTCAAGCAGTGGAGGAGACTGCCCAGGAAAGTGGTGGAGTCATTCCTGGAGGTATTTAAAATTTAAAGTGTACATGAGGCCCTCAGGTAATGTGGTGGTTGAGTCCACAATGGGACTGACCAAAGAGCCACATGGTCCCAAAACAGTGGAAATTGCCTGGTGGGACAATACAGAGATTTAAGGCCACCTCTGAAGTTGTGGTGAGCTCCCACAAGACCTTGCTCCCCTATGTTAATTCCCTTTTGTTAATTGGCCCATTGGCCCTCCACCCCTTTTATCCATTTTTAGTCTGTGTTCTGGAGAGTTCTCCCATCCTCAACGCCCCATTGGTTCTCAGTTCCCCTGTCCCACCCCTCACCTTCCCCACTGGTTATTGTTCTGTCATTCCCTGTTCACTCCACCCCTTAGCCCTCAGATGATGGGTCCGTGATGTTCTGCCCACCCCATATAAAACTGTGGACCCCCTCAGTGTTCTTGGCTCTTTGTCCTGGATCCCTCTGAGCAGGGACCTCAATAAACCCCTCGGAACTCTATACAAGGAACCCCTGCTGCCTCTTTGTCTGCGCTGCAGAAGCTCTCTGGCTGTGTGTGGGTGAGTGGCTGCGTGCACCCACCTGCACCGGGGTGACCGAGGGCAGGCAGGAGTGTCCGGGAGACCCTGCCCCAGCAGCTCCATCGAGGGACGATTTCAGGAAGGACGCGAAAACCTTTGCACCGCCGCGCTGCTCCGCGTCTCTCGGGGACACGGTTCAGTGCTGGATTTGGCAGTTCTGGGTTCGTAGTTGGGCTCAATGACCTTAGAGAGCTTTTCCAGCCTAAATGATTCTACGATTCTTTTGAGGTGAAAAAAAGCCTGAGGACATGGTCTACTCAAGTGACTGAGCCCTGGGAGAATTTCCTAATCTAAGCAAATACTTGTTGGTATTATTCCAGTGGGTAACATTGCTTTTTCACATTTCTAGATCTGTCATAGGGCTTAGAAAACCCCTTTCTAGTAAGTTTTGTAAATGTTGATAAGGTGAGTTATAGGAAAGGTCACCTCCTTCGTTTTTTTCTCCAGACTTTCCACTCAGCAACCTTGCTCATGCAAAAGCAATGCTGCCTCATCCAATGTAATCTAAAATATCACTCTTTCTACACACTTGAATTTCTTGTGACCCAAGACCTATGAACTCTGACCAAACCTTTTCTTTCCATATGGGCATTTAGAAATTGTGTTTTATTCCCACGTCCCTGCAAGACCTGTAAGACTACAGACATTCATGAATCCTATACCCTTTCAGTCAAGTTAGATGCCTTCAGCCATTACTCTTCATGTTATTGCTGAGATGAGACTGAAGGCTCACATACCCTTTACGTCAGGGCCATATAAGCACTTCAAACCTTCCATTTAAACCGCACACAAGTCTGAAGTGAAATGTTAGAATGAAGCTGAGGAAATTTTCACTACTTTCATGCTCATTTATCACTTGTAAGTGAAGTTTTTCATTTCCTGATACCACATTTAACTCCATGGTCCTCCTGGGGAGAGTCAGAATTTAGACATTTAGGCGTAATTCTCCCTCCATGCAGTTTCAATCAAGCTCTTTTTGATAAATCTTTAGAGGATTCTTAAATTTAACTCAATCTGCATCCACTGTGTAATATCTGTTCCTGCAGCAGCTGCTGCAGTAATGGACCCTCTTCAGGGACATCTTGAGACAACAGCATCCTCAGAACTGCGAGGTTGGTTTAAATGATATGTTTTGATTTCCTGAGCAGCTCTGTGATGTTAAGGATGGAAATGTCAGTATTCCCAGTCTAATTCCACAGAGAGCAGTCATTTCAGCCCTAGAGATGGGACTAGATGTCTTTACAACTGCTTTCCCAGTTGCTAATCATCCACCAGGTAATCATCCTGGTGGTCAAATCTGGCCCTGTCTGGGGAATTTTCAAGCACAAACACAGAGTCACCAGCACACAAACGTATACATAAGAAAATATATGAGAAAACACAATATATTACTAAGATAACTCCAGCAAATTAATATAGGTATGTTTAAGGGCACTGGGAATATGAAAATATTCACTGTAATTGCTTTTCACTTCAAATTCATTTCAGGAAGATGAGAAGTTTGAAATGAACTGCTCTTGTAAAGAGCCTATTCACTGGGAGGAAAAAAAGCTAATTTTGTAGTAGTGTCTCATCAGTACACTTTCTGCCTTTAATATATTTATTTATTTATTTTGTGGTTAAGGAAAACAGTGAAAACTCCCAGAACATTCCCATGAATCCTTTTTCCATTTTCTGTAAAATAAGCATGGAGGATCTGTGTATAAGGCATATGTGACACTGCTCCAGAAGAAACTAATATCTCTACTGGCTTTTAAAACAAAACAAGTAGCTATCATTTTGGAAACAGCAAGAAACAAGGTGCTTCAGTGTTCAGTACTCTGATGATGAAAAAGCAGGTTTAAAGTAAATTGTGGAGGTGCTGATTCAAACTTTATTTCATGCAGGCAAATGTGTATCTGGCATGCAAAGACAGACACACAAAACCTGTGGCCACCTCAGAAATTCCCACACTTCTTCAATTACAGTAAGTAATTGAAATTGATCTGGTGGTAAAGCTTTCAAACACCTGTGGCCACTTTTAATGTCATCTTGGTCAGACAGAGAGAACCTCAATTCAGGAAACTACATGTTTAAATCTAAACATTTGCTCTTACCCTTAATATGATGGACTTAAACCCAACAAGCTCATTATCTCCTTTCACAGAATAATTCACAGGGACTAAATTCCTTTCATAAACTCTTCTTTGTTGCGCAGATTTAATTAGTTATGGGTATTTCTGAAGTATAGACATTCATAGAACGGTGCAGATATTTTGGAGGAACATAGGAAAGTGAACTCAAGGTATAAAGTTGTATGCAGGAAATGGGCAGCATTAGGATGAAGGTTTTGTTACTGTGTGGAGCCACTGTATGCAACATGCACACTTTCTCCCTGGGAAGATCAGACTGTTGCAGTTCAAGGACTGGGGAGCTTCCCTCTTAGATTTATACCTTTTCCTGGTCCCAGTGGGAATAAACAATGGCCAACATAATCCTCCCAAGACTTTTGAATCATGGCATGGACATCCCCAGCCTGGGTGGACACCTCCTCAGACATATGTATGATCTTTAGGTGCTCTTCACCACCATCCATGAAGGATGGGCTGTCATGTCTTAGAAGGTGTCAAAAGCCAACAAGACCCCCAAAGTCCCCCCAGACTCATTTCTGAGGCTTTCCACCAGAGGACTGAAAGCTCCCCCTCCTCAGGGGAGGTACCTGGGCATTCTCACTGAGCCTGAGCATATTTTAACCCATCAGACTTCATGTTTCTTCCCCTTGCCCTGATGGGTCAAGACCATCAGACCAATAGACAACTAAATTGCAGCTATCAAGACTCATTTGAGATCCACAGGTGAGGATATGTTTTTATTCTTCAGGCACTTGATCAGTTGTCTTAGCCTCGTGTATGCATGGATTTTCCTAAATTGTGTCCTCTGAGTCATGCACTGGAGGTGTCCAAATCTTTCCATCAATTATACAAGGAGTCGAAGCCCCAGGATTTCTAAGGCATTGATTTAATCTAAAACAGTCTGAACTTGTATTTCTGCATTCTTTTGAAATTCTGCATTTCCTTGACAAGTTAAGCAGCCACCTCAGACATCACCCGTGTCCCTTCAAATTAAAAACAATTCTTCACTCCTTTCCAGTGAGCAGAGATACAGAGATGCAGTACCTCCCTGGGGGTGGAGTACAGCTCCACCTTCATTTTTCCTCTCTGAACATGAAGAACAGATACCTTATTATTATCCATTGAGGAGGAATGGAGACCTGCAACATCTAGAGACAGAACATGTCAGTAGAATATGACTGGGGACAGCTTGGTACAAATGTTCACTCACTGACAAACTGATAAAATTACAGAAAATTGTGTGCTCAGTTTTCACAGTGATACTACAATTTGATGATACTTCTGAAGAGAGTATAAGTATCTCCAAGATACTGCTCGGAGATATTTAAACAACTGCTTGGTGTGAGGCACAGCACAGCTTTGTTGCCATACTGTGGCAGTAATTAGTTATTCTGATTGTGCTTGAGTGGAGATGAAGGGATTGACACACTAATAGGTAATATTTATTCCTGTATTTGGACTGAAAAATTTCATGAAAGGAACATGAAAAAGCAAATTACCACCTCTTGTGATTGCCATTTGAGGATTTGGGTACAGCAAGAGGTGGAACAGCAGATCTTTTCCTTCAAGAAAAACCCTTTTTTTGATTTTGTTGTGAAACATGATTTCGTTTTGATTTAATCTTTGGACAAATCTAAAAAAAAACCACCAGCAAACAAAACTCAATGAAAACCAGTCAGTGTTGCTTTGTATTGTTTTTAAATTGTACCCCTTGACAACTTTATTAGAAATTACATGTAACTGGAGTGAGTTCCTACAGGGTATAAGCTTTAACATGGAAGTGGTGCATGTTCTGAGATTTTTGCTCAAGTCTGCATCCTCTGGGGTTGCATGATGGTGTGCCAGGAGATTAAGAAGGTTATCCTGCTCAAGAAATCAGTAGATCTCTGGACCTTTAAATTCAGATATCTTATATGCTGGAATTTTGTCCTACCTAGAGAATCCCACAGAAACATATGTATGTGAGGTCATAGAACCATAGAAGGGGTAAGGTTGGAAAGACCTTTAAGATCACAAAGTCCAACCATCAACCCAGGACCGGGACCACGCTCACCATTAAACTACGTCCTCACGTGCCACATCTACACACTGCTTGAACACTTCCAGGGATGATGACTCCACCACTTCCCTGGCCAATCTGCTCCAATGATATACAGCCTCTTCCACAAAAAAAAAATTCATAATATCTTATCTAAACCTCCTGTGGTGAGATATTAACGAAGCAACAGGGGCATTGCAAAAAGGAGTGAGACCAAGGACATGACCCAGTTGTTATTGGTAGCCCTGGGATCACCAAATAGAGGAACAGAGTTGTGGTCACAAAGGCCAAGTGCTGATGTCCCTGCAATTTCATACAGAGCCCATTCCTTTGCTTAATACTGATGCGCAATGTGAAGGTTGTTTTGTAAAAAGTCCTTTTTCACCCAGCCTTAGGTACACAGAAGTTATTTCTGGGGAGCATTTGGATCCTTCCAAATACAGGTTTGTATCCTCATTTTTTATCATCTGCTCACATTTAGATTATTTTCCTGTTTATAAAACATTTGCCATGCAGGTTTAACAAAATCAGTTTGTAACCTGCATTTTCTGTTATGATAAATAAATCCATAGGAATTACTGAAAAAGCCAGGAGCTTGGCATATTCCTAAGCTCCTAGGCCCAACAGCAGAATTCTGCTTATAGTTAAGCCTCCATAGTGTTGAGTAACCAAATCAGGATTCAGTATGCTGTCATCCAAACCCCACCAACAAGACAGTGCAATCACGGGTTATTATTATGTGCTCAGTTAAAGTGATTATGTGTGGGACTGAGTCCAGTTGAACAGCCAGATTTTGTTTATTTGCTTGTAAAGCTTCTAGCACGTTTCAGTCATGGTATAAAGAACCATTGCCATTCCATTAAAGAAGTCTGACAGTAAAAAAACCCTGTGCAAATTGAAAGTGATAGGATTGCTACAGCATTAGATTGTTCCAAACTCCACAAATACATCCACAAAAAAAAAAATAAAAAAAGGAGAAAATAAAAGATAAGAGAAAGTCAATATTGAAATTAACTTCAAACCCTCAAAGTACTTGTTTATAAATCCATGACATCCGTACTTATTAAAACAAAGCAGGATGCTAAATGTACAAAATTATGATGTGTCAGTTTATCAGGCAAACATCTGCATTCTCTTTTCAAATTCCTTGCTACACATGGATTTCTATGACTGAATCAAGAGTAATGAAAACCCATCAGACTCAGAAGCATATGAATCTATTAACAAATGAAGGATGTGTCTGGAGAAATAAACAAGAGAACATATGTGTATTCAAACTGGTGTGCACAAATTCCTGGGAAAAGAAAAAAAGTGGAATGAAGAAAAGCAAGTCAGCAAGTGATCTGAACTGCTGGGAGATATATAGATTAAAGCAAAGAAGTATGCAAGCAATCTCATATTAATTTTAGCAGATTCAGTTTGAAGTATATTTCTAGCCTCTCAGGAGAATGGCTGGAATTTCAAAGGTGCTTCAGTGATAGCTCTGGCTGAGCCATAGTCTGGAATATTAAACTCTGGAGTAATTATTTGCACAATTATATGTATTCTAAATGGTCCTCAGAATAAGCCCCCCAAAAAAACAACACCCCAATGACCATCAACAAAATCCAGCCCCAAAACTGATTATTGCACTGCCACACTTATTATCAACCCACGACTCCACCTCCGAATCCTTTCTCAGACCTACTCTGCATTTTCCTTTGACTCTGCTTCTTGAGTCCACCTATGTCTTTACCTATACTGGAAATTTCTTTAAGTGAAGGCTCTTCATAGTTGCTTTCTCTGCTGAAGAAATCTCTTTATTTCTGGAATGCTGTGGTTCCTGTCTTTCCTCAGCAGTTGTTGGACTTGGATTAACTTTTTGATGTTGAGTGGGAAGTTTCTAGCAATTGGTATGCTCTGTGAACCACAGTTCATCCATTCTTCCATTTTATTTAGACCCAGCTGGGAAAAAGTTTATTATATTACTTAAAATGGCATGTATTGCTTCCATTAGTGAATATGTGGGTAACGTTGGAAAATAAGTCCTACACTCTCCCCATGCTCTTTCACACAAAGAAAAACACATTGAGACAGAATTCAGGTGTGATATCTGTGTAAATTTTAGTACAAAGTGTTAGTAAGCCTGTTCATTTTTGAGGACAGAGTTTCCTAATCTTATGAACAGTGGTACTCAGAGAACTCTGTCAGAGGTGATGGGATATGACTTCTCTACAAAGGTAAGTAACACACTCCTGAAAGCAGTGAGATTTTTCAGTTAAATTGAGAAGTCTTTGGGGCATCTGCTGACTGAAGCCTGAACACTGTTCTGCTGTAAGTACAGATGGCAATCTATCTAATTCACAGTGCAGAGAGAAAGTAATCAGCTAAAACAGATGAAATTTCTTTAAAAGCTTTCTGTTTTTCCCTTAGAGACGAATTTTCTTAGCATATCCTTACAAATCACCTATCATTCTGAATATACCAATTCAACATTTAAATACCTTTTCATGTCATCCTTGCTTTAAGTCTGCTGCATTTTCAGATGAAGTGTCTGAGCTCACAGTTGCACAGTGCTACTGCAGGCAAATAGGTAAGGAAAAGTTGCCTGGAGAAGCTGTGGATGCCCCATCCCTGGAAGTGTCCAAGGCCAGGTTGGATGGAGCTCTGAGCAACCTGGGATAGTGGAAGGAGTCCCTGTCCATGGCAGGGGGTTGGAACCAGGTGATCTTTAAGGTCTCTTCCAATCCAAACCTTTCTATGTTTTTATGGAACATGAAGCCTGCTGCAGTCCTGTGGAAGGGGAAGGTGTTTGCTAAGCACAAACAGCTCCTTCCCAACGTTTCTTGGACAGCAAATCCCTGAAGACAAAACGTACAGATCATGGTGATGGAATTCACTCAGAAATTCAAACAATTTAGGTGGCTGGAAAGATTTCTGAACATTTCTGTTAGTGCCTGGGGATACAAATCCTGTTTTGTTTGTATCCCTGATACAATCCCTGTTGCCACCAGGGTAATGAGAATGAAGTTGTGGCATTATGAAGCACTTGAGTGCCTGGCAAGGGGCATTTCTTTAAACAAGATATGTTTTAATACGTCAGACTGAAAAGTCAGTGTTGAGGAGCAAGAAGTTTGGGCAATTCTTACTGCACAAGTAAGTACAAGCAAATTTCAACAGAGCAATTCTTCATTTTGAGACTAAATGAAAGAATATTAAAATTATCTTTTGTCATGAAGCATGCTCACCAAGTGTTTTTCTCCTTCTTTCTTCTTCCCAATGAGTCAGTGATACACAAGTTCAAAACTGCCCACCAGGGACTCTTCCTCCTCAAACCCCTTGCTGTGGAGGCTTTTCCTACCACAGTCCTTTCACTTTTTGCCTTTGTGTTGCAGACCTCTTCAAGGTCTCTTTCATTCCTTCTCTGCTCAGCAATTCTCCGGCTGTTCCAAGGGAGAATCTTCTCCCTCCTTCCAGCAGTTTCTGCAGCAGGCAGAACAGAGACCCCAGCAGTATTGTCTCCTCCTTCCAGGGACCAGCTTTTAACAGACTACATGTACCATCCACTCTACCAAATCACTTGATAACCAATTAAATAGTCCACTCACAACCATTGTCTAGAGGGTCACTTGTGTTCTGGAATCTTCTAACACCTACACGTTATTGAACTGCAAATGGTTTGGAAGGTGAAATTGCTTGTCTATAGATACAGGGTCCCTTCTGGTCTTGAGAGCACTTATTCAAGATACCTCAGTGAGCACTTATTCAAGATGTCTTGCCTACATGGATATAAAGTCAGTCAAATCAAGGTAGGGACAAATATTTTGCAGTGTGAGTTTGCAGTTAGAGCGTTTTATTTTTAAGTGTCTCTTCAATTCTCTACACTTCACTCCTCCCTGCTTACTGACATATGAATATTAATACTTTTGTTCATGTTTACCTGGCACACATACTGCAAAAGTCAATGTTCTACTTAGGGCGATTATTCAGCAGGTATTAATGCTTCTTCATACAGCTAATATCCATTTTCTGTTGGATTTTTTCATTTACAAATTGAAAACCAGTAGGAAAGTGTTACAACTTCAATCACAGTTAATTCTACGAAGTTCAGAAAAGGAGAGAGGAAAAAAAGAAAGAATTGAATTGCAATAATAGAAATCTGAATGCATGAAGTGCTGAATGCAAAATTGGGCAGGGTGTTGTGTGTCTGTGTGGGGAAATCAAACTGGTGTTGTTGTAAAGCACTTTGCCTCTGTCACTTAAATGGCACAGGTGAGAGAAAGAGAAAAGTATAAGCTGTAGTTCTTCCAAGCAAAACAAACACACTTCAGAGCTCAGTGAAGCCACAGTGGGTCTTTGAAATGCTTACATAAGATTCATTTTCTTCAAGCATAACATGCTTCCATTTCAGCATAACATGAGCAGTAAACAATACAACATGTGGCTTAAAACAAAGAACACTCCTGGAACAGGGATCCAGTATGATTCCTGTGAAAGCAGACAATATCACCTGCCAGGAGAAGCAGTCTTTCTCTGCTCTCAAGATGCTAAATTTGAATGCCAACACTTCAGCTTGATTGTATAAAATTTTCTATCAGCAGAAAAGTGCAGACTGTTGCTCCTTTTTAAGAATTGTACAACAGTAATACTGCAAATCTTTGTCCTCTGACATTATTTCTTAGGCCAAAAATATGATTCTAGTGTGCCTTCTTAGAAAACAGAGGGGTGTCAAATCACTCAGACCTAAAGATGATGTCTTAAATCTCTAAATCTAGGATTTCCTGAACTGCTATTTTCTTCCCAAAAGAGCACTATGCTTTATAATCATCTTTTCAGGAAGACAGGAAATTTGTCATGGAAGGGACAAAAAGTTTGAGATAAGTTCTTTCTGCAAACTTCAAGCAGATATGCTCTACTCCAGGTAGCACAAGAAGTAAGCTAAACCATGCAAAAGAAGAGTTATGCATATGAGATTTTTGTCAGCATTTTCACTGATATTTGGTTAGAGGGAAGTCCAAGATAATTTTTTTCTCCCTGTTTCCACTCCAAAATTCATTTCTGGTTCTTGTCTGCCTGAAATGGCCAGAACCATTCTTTTCATAGGTGTCCAGTACATAATATACAGCTTTCCTACCCATCCTCAATTCATGTCCTGTAATTCATTTATATAATCCAGGCTAAAACCACCTTGCCTAGATGAATAGGACAATTCAGGATGTTCTTGCATTTGAAAGATACATATCAATGTCTAATACAATACCTATTACTTTTAGATATTCTGTTAGGTATGACTGCTACAGGAGGTGGGAATTAGGCTCAACATGGAGGTTACAAAACCAAAAGAAAAAGACATACATCTATTTAAAAAACCCTTCCTTCCCCTCCTAAAATTTCCCATTAGGAATGAAAACACAGCTTCCAGCTACTCATTAACCTGTATAATTTCCTAAGTGGAAGTCAGAGTGAAAAAAAAACCAACAAACTAGTCAGAGAGAAAATTCCAGCTCATTCATCTAAATGTTTCTAATTGTAAAGACTAGATTCACTATTTAAATACAGACAAGCTAGAGTAATTTTTTTTTGTATAAAAGGCATTTTAGGCTTTCATGACCAAAAATAAATGATGAAACAATTTCTCTACTAGACTAAAAAACACTTATTTATAAACTAATCCCAAAGTATAGTGCATTAGTGCTAATGACTATGTAATTAATTGGTACCAGCACAGATTGTTAGGAGAGACCTACTTTGAGACATGTTATTATCAACTAGGTTTTTTTAAGCTTTTTTTCCTAATTTCAGAATTATGGTATGACCTGTCTTCTGTATTTCACATGTTGAAATAGTTTAATATGGCTACAGATTAGTTGGCATAGGTGATGGAGGACTCATTACAACAGTGTCCCACAGGCCTCTGATACATACATCTAGTGGAAGGACAATTATATAGCAAGTTAGAGAGAAAAATCCCTTATCTTCTCTAGCAGGACTGTGTGACCAGTTTCTCCACTCACGGCTTCCCTTCTCCTTAGTTCCCCTTGGAGAACTCGGGAAGCATTTAGTTGTTAATAAGATTTTGGAATGGCAGCCTGCTCTAACTGAGGTGGCATTTGGTGGTTACCACCCTCTTCAGGTACCTCAGGTAATACCTACAACCTTCTTAACAGGCAAACAAAATAATCCTCCTTAATTACTGAATCATAGAATCATGGAGTTATTTGAGTTGGAAGGAATCTTAAAGATTTACTAGTTCAAACCTCCATGCCATGGGCAGGGACAGCTGCCCACACTGGTACAGGCTGCTGGCAGGAAGCAGACATTGCTGGCCAAACAAGTCTCCAGTGTACAGAAATTAAATACAAAACATTTCTAATAGTTGTATTCCTTTGAATGTAAACAACCCCACTGTCAGTAGTGTGTTGCAAAAGAGAACAAAACCCCAATCTGGATGTGCCCAGGTGATAAGATGTATGTAATCTCAGGCTTGTAGATAAATATAGATAATTATGGGGGGAGAAGGACATCAGTATGTGAAGCTGGTAACCGATGGAGAAATTTGAATAAGTATTGTGGTAAAAGGGAAAGGCTTCGGAGACTACTACAATTTGGTTAATCAGACTAAATTGAGAGAAAAGGAGGAAGATCAGAGCAACAGCTTTGTTGGCACATCCATACCCAGGATAAACTTCTGGAACCAGCTGTCTTGTTTCACAAGAGATGTGTTTGTGGTTCACTCATTATGCCATAGAAAAGCTAATTCTGGGATATGCTGAGGAAAGCAGATTAAATCTTCATTGTCACTGTCTGCCTGTCTCAAGAAACAATTGCCTTGACCAGAAACACATTTTGGGGACAGCAGAGGAACATCCGGCACTGTCCTTATTAAAATCTTGGTTTTCTTTACGAATAAAAGCAAGAAGTAACTTTGCTGAACTCTGTTCTGCTTTTTATTAATTACTATTATTTACTGCTTGGCACAATACATAATAGGAAGAAAAGCATTTGCTTTGCTTAAATGAGTTCAGAATTGTATTATCTTGTGTGGTAAGAAAGAAAGCAGCACATTGAAAGTGTGTAATTAACTTGTACCATGAATGATGTGGTGGAAAACAAAGGCCAGTGTACAGCTAATGTGGTGGATGCAAATAAATGTGTTCTCCTGCACAGCATTCCTTAGGTGTACATTATTCCCACCAGTCATTGTTTCCTGAGTCATGGTGTTATTTGGAAAATAATTTGAGCCAAAACAAAAACCGAGCCTAAATCATACGCTTTTGTGCAGGGAAAAAAAATCCTCAGTGAAAAGGCAAATAGTGCTGTCCCCAGCCCCCTTCTTTGTCTAGCAGTGCAAAGAATGCCAAGGATCAGGGCATAGCAAACAGCCCATTTGCAGCTTAACTGCTCCACAGTCCCAGGAGCTGCTTTGGAGCCATTGACTCCACCACTCCGGCTGCATCCCAGGGGTTTTTTTCAGCCCGGCCACGTTGTGTTGGCCATGCTGTGCAGCAGGTCAGACCAAGCGTGATGCTTTGTGTCATGTGAAGGAGCTGACAGGAAATGTTCCCTGAAAACCGTGGTGATTTTGTCCTTTCTTTAAGTATCTCAAACTAAAATATACTCCCCACATATATAGGGGTTTTTTTTGCTTTTTTTTTTTGCTTTTTTTTTCTTTTTCTTTTTTTCCGTGACAGTTCCTGTGGCAGTTGTCAACTCTGACTGTGAAGGAATCACTGCACTCATCCATTTAATGCATGTCTGGGACGGAGAGTGGCAGACAAGAAGCAACAACAGCACGGGAGTTGGAGAAGGAACTCTGGGACAAAGACACAGCTCGCTACAGACCTACTTCCTACAGAAGAATTCAAAATAGCCTGTGATAAATAGTTTTTTTTCCTCTTCTAATGCTTATCCAGAGGGACTTACTCACTTTCTGCAGCATATTGGAAGGGGAAAAGCCAGCCAGTTATATATACAGCCAAAATATTTGAAAGTTTGAGACTTTCAGTTTGATAAACACCTTCTGTCCTCACACCCTCTATATGCATATATCCTCTTCTGTTAAATTAAGTGTCTGCTTTGTATGTGAATGGTGACTACACAGAGAGCAATATTAACCAATTTCATAATGTTTCTTATTAAAGCATTGTTCAAAAGACATTTAAAAGCAGTCAGAAAATATTCTTCAGACACTGACAGGAATCTCCAGAGTGTATGTGACCCAAAAGACCCACCAGAAAGAAAGTGAAAAGCTACAACTTGCCTATCTCATTACCAAAATACTCCCTGGGGCCATCAATACCAAGTGAGAACTAGGCCATTAAAAATAAGAAGCAGCTAATTTATTAGGATACAAGACCAAATAAAAGAAGAAAACAGAGAGAACTCTCCTTTTCTCCTTTCTTTCCTTTTTTATAAAAATGGCAGTAAGGTTGTAGCTGTCTCATCTGCTGTGAAGACACTTGAGATGGAGCAGAGATAACCCTGAGCTGGTTTCTTCTCTCCTGTTCTTACTCAACAACACTTTTTTGTTTCTGAGACCAGAAGTTCTCAGTATAAAACCACTGGTACCATGCTGTTATAAATAAAATCCAAGCCCCAAAAAGGAAAGGGTCTGTTCTTCCTGTCATACTAGATTTGTGCTATGGGAGACATTACTTTGATGAATAGAGGCAGTTCTGTGTTAGACTTCAACAAAAATGACAACTTGCACACTGAACCCTTATCAAAATACATCTTCAGGTGAGGAAAAAAAACTCAACAAACCAACAAAAAACCCAAAAGCCCAAACCAAAGCTAAACAAAACAGGTTTCCCCAAAACTAAACAGCGGATTTTTCCCGTTGATCCAGATTGTGTCTGCATTTTTCATTTGCAGCAGAAAGTAGAAGAAAAGGAAAAAAAAAAAAAGTCCAACATGGCCATCCTCATTAACAGTATGTGACCATTTTCTGGGTGGAAAATTGGCTGTTTGGGCCTATACTTTTCCAGTCTCTTCCTCTGAAATAGTCAAGGACTGACCTTTCAGACCACAGCCACAGCAGCCAGACAATTTTGCTCTTATCTTTCTGGAGAAGCAACCCAGGGCTTTCCCTCGTACTCCACCTCAGGCTGTGGCATTGGGCTTAGCCCATTTTTTATGAGCACATACTGAGGGCAGCACACATCTCTAATGCATGGCAGAAAATTCAGGAAAACACATCCAGATTTCTTTTGCATGTTATGACCTTAACTTGTATTCTGGATTTAAAAGGTGGGCCAGAAAACCTGTACCCAGATATGCAGTCTTTCACCTTCTTTAGACCATTTAGAAAAGACTTGGTCCTTACAACTTAGAACGAGTTTTTAAGCACCAATTTTTCCAAAGAATGGACTGTTCTCATACTGGAAATTTGGATTACTGTAAGAAGCGGAGTAGAATTAAAATTTGAAGTACATCTTTCTCTTTCTTTCTCATAAATATGTATATTATCTATCAAAAAATCAGTGATCTAGACAGTTCATTTTTCTTCCCTTTTCATTAATAAATACTTGGAATAAGACAGTCTCAAAACCTCAAATGCAAAGAAACTTATTGCTTGTCAATCCCTATACATTAGAACAGATTTTAATCTCCAGACAGATAGTCCTCTGGCATTTTTAGATGCAAAATGGAGTGTGAGTTTGAGTAAAAAAGAGCCTTTGCCAGGAGGATTGCATTTGGGCTGCCTGCTAATGCTACTTTGCATTTACTTCATTAGCAGCAGGGCACAAATTGGGTCACAGACCGTGTGTCACTCCAGCACACTGCTGGCACAGTGTGTCTGGCTGCTTTGTTTTCCTCTCCATCGAGTCACACCTTTCCCTCTCCTCTCAGTGGCTGGGCAACCGAGCAAAAACCTGCACAGAAAAGGAGCAGGGTGGAAGAACACGCCCTTCTTAACTAGGATTGAGTTATTACCCATGTTTTCTCCAAGCCTTATAATGAGTATCTGTCCAGACTAGAAGACTGGCATTTTGTTTTGCTAAAAATTTGAATATCGAATCAAAGAACATGAGTTAGAAGATGTGCTGATTTTGGGTCCTTCTTTAGCCAATGAAGGAGTGATTCCTCCAGAAACATACTCTTCCCTTTGACTGTAAAAGGAGTTTTATATTCTTCACTTAAGTAAATATAATAAAAGGTCATTGGGAGAAACCTCTGGAGGTCTTTAACACAGCTCCTCCATCAAAGAAAGTGTAACTCCAAAGTTAAGTTGATTTCAGACGAACTTTTCCAGACTGTCTCCCAACAGCTCCAAAGATGGAGATACAGATTCGTCATTCTCCTCGGGGAAAATGTTTTCCTCACTTCCAGTCAGAATTTCCTTTCTTGAAGGAAGACTGCTGTCTCTAATGTTCCCTAATACCTCTAAGAATTTGCATATGTGTGCTTTAAAAGCTTATTTTTGTGTAATGATGGGAGGGCTTACAGCCACCTTTACCTTTCTCTTCTCTAGGCTGAGTAATTCCACTTCCCTCAGCCTGACTTTATATACAATGTTCTGTAGACCCTGGTCACAAAAGTGGCCCTTCACTGGATTGCCACTGGTTTCTTCACAAAAGTAATGCTAATGAGTAGCAT
Source organism: Daphoenositta chrysoptera (assembly GCA_013397915.1). Lineage (NCBI taxonomy): Eukaryota > Metazoa > Chordata > Aves > Passeriformes > Daphoenositta > Daphoenositta chrysoptera. The sequence goes on along the minus strand of VZRO01005793.1, from coordinate 166,606 downwards.
GAGATCACCCCAAAGATACCAGCATTACTCAGTAACTCACATATATGCAGGCAAGTTCAATGGGACACAGGGAAATTAGCATTTGCAAATGTGCAGTTTCTTCCATTTCTAAGCTACAGTTCAGTACTGATCAAATTCTGTCAAAATCACTGCCTTTCAGCATCACACTAGGGCAGTCTTGCCAAGGCAATCTAGTTCATCCTCCAGCAAAATTATGCCTTAAAATTAACAAAATTATTCTTTCTAAAAACAAAATAAAGTCGAACTAAAAACTAGGCAACCCGTTCTAGGAATGTTTGCAAAGTGCAACAGAGCTGGAGAACTCTAAACATTGACTTTTGCATAAATTCTTTGTGTATATCTAATTCGATTTTTCACCATAGGTATGCCTGCACAGCCATTGAGTATTAAGTTTGTAAAGCATGATAAATCAGGAAAAATCTCTATGTCTGCATAGGAATTTTCTAATTGGTTCTTAAGAAAGGCAGAAGAAGCCCCCCTCAAAACACATAAGGCACTCTAGTATAACCAAGCAAACTCTTTTCTCTCCTGGGTCTAGTCTCACAGTCATGGCTATCCAAGTAAAATTTACTTATCCATCCTGTTCCACTGCATTTAATAGACTCAAATACAAGAAAATGAGTCAATACAGGAAGAAATACAGGTCATGATACTGAAGATTTGGTTAAGATGGAAACTAATTCTGCAGTAAAACCAAACAACAATAGTTAATAACAGAAATAGAATCAGTAATGAAGAAAAGTGCATTGCAAAAAAGGAAGGCTACCAGATTATCCAGTTCTACATATTTTTATTTCTTATCTTGCTGAAGGAGGTTGTCTCATTTTTAAATATATATTTGTATTTATCATCTCTCTAATTTGAAATAGAAGCATGTTGTAAACTCTTTTAAGTACTTTGAAAGGAGAGGAATACGCAGCGATTTTTATTTCTTTATATGACTTGTGAGTAGTGGTTCTCAGCATATTTTTTATTATTTTCACATGAGAGAATAGTTTTACATATGGTTTTGAGCTATAAACATGCAGACATGCACTGACATAGACATGCACATGCATAAAGACAAAGAACTGAATACATTGCATTATTTTTCCCTCTCTTCAGGATTTCAGTGTCAACAAATAGAAACTCAATTATTAATATGCAGACAAATTCCCCTAAATTACACCTTTAGCTATTTTTATGACAGTGCTGACAGTGTTGTTACTGAGGAGAAGAGAACACCCTGCTGAACAGTATTTTCCTGCTTTTAGTATGAAACAAAGACAAAAGCTAGGGGGAAAAGAAGAGCTTTTTTTTCTATATTTCTTCGGTGATGTGCCTTTTATGCAAATATCTCATAGTTTTCTACAGTAATGGCACCATTAAATGCCTTGAGATTATTTGTAAGAGAAAAGCGTTACCTTGAGATTAAGACATAAAGTACTAAGTGCGTTTTTAGGAACAGAGAAGATTTCTCTGTAAAGAAGTTAATGTTCCAAAGAAAGCTTTGTTTATTTGAAAGGTTTTATGGTTGTGCTGTTTTCTTCACTTAGCACCTTAATTCTCACAAACCATACGGCTGTCCAGATGTTTAAAATAAAAAGCCCGTTTGGGTATTTTCAGAGATTACTGAGAAAAGATATACAGACATGATGTTTAGCCATGCAACATAAATTCTCAGAGCATGTAGTACCCAATAAGCACCATATCCTAGATCTGATGAAACTGAAAACATAAATCATAAAAACTAGGGAAAGGTCTCATAATACTATTTACATCTAGCCAGATGCTTTCTGAAAAGAATCTACTAGCCAGGGTGATAATCCTTTTCTATTTTCCTATTTATTTTTTTTTTCTTCTCACCAAGGCATTACTGGGAAATGTGCTTATCAGGGGTGAATATGTTTCTGCCCAACCCAGATGCACTTTTCAGATGTTCTTGTTGCTTGCAATGCCTTGAGAATAGGGTTGCCTAACATCTAAAATACATACATTCTCCTTATTGCCCGAATCTTTCATCTCCCCTCCTCTGGGGTTGCCTAATATGCTCACCAAGCTATTATTGTTTTGCTTCAGATAGCTTGGCCCTCTTGCCGAGTTTCATTTGCTGTCACACAGTCACAAATTACAGCATTTACTTCACGCTACCTCCATTCCAAACTATCAGTTTGTGCTTGCTGAACTGGAGAACATGATGATGGATCAAGGCACATTTGTGCTAATCCATTGCAAGTTGATTCTCCAAAGAATGCAGCACGGTAGTAGTCTCTGGCATTTTCTTTCCATTTTAATTTGCTTATGCTGTTTTCTAGTAATTGTTTGCTATCCCTGGTTTT
>VZRO01005793.1:134919-164230 GCA_013397915.1 Daphoenositta chrysoptera | reverse complement strand
TTTTTTTTTTTTTTTCTTTTTTGTCACAGCAGTTTGCTCTCACTTTTCTTCTTTGGCTTTTGACAGACTATAAAAAATAAGTAAAGGAAAAAGAAGGAAAACAGACAGAGAAGTGATTTTTGTTTTTTATTTTTTTTTTTACCTTCATAAACAAACCTTTAAAGCTAGCCAGCTTTTCTGCAGGTGTAAATCACTCTGGCTCCATTGTGCACACCATTTCATGCCAGCTGAGGCTGTAATACAGTACTTTGAAAATGCCAGTGCTGTAGCTGTTGTCTAGACTTGAGTTTCAAATGTAGACATGGATCTCCTAAAGGAATCAATTGCACCACATTATCTATATTCACTGACAAATTGCATCTTCTGTTTCAAATCCTTTCAAAAATATTTCCTCCTTCATGTGTGAGATTTCAAGGTTAAAGTCAATGGACATTACATGAAAATCAATTAGTGTCTGTTCCAAGAACAGTTCAGTAGGAAAATCCTGAAGAAATGGGTTGGCATTTTTATGCTTCCTTAGTGGGTCAAGGTCTGGCTTATGGACTACACTCCCACTTTATAGCTGCTGGGTCTTCACAGGACGACTGGAGAGTTTTCCCTTCTAGAAGAATCCATTTTGAATGCTAATTTAACATTAGGAATATTCAATCAAATAATCATAGGTAATGTCGGGTCCTGCAGCTGGGGAGAAATAACCCCAAGTGCCAGCACAGGTTGGGGGCTGACCTACAACAGAGCAGCTCTGCTGAGAAGGCCCTGGGAGTGCTGGTGGGTGACAGGCTGACCATGAGCTGGCAGTGCTCTGGTGACTGGGAGGGACAGTGGTGTCCTGGGGTGCATTGGGAAGAGCGTGGCCAGCAGGCTGAGGGATGTGATCCTTTCCCTCTACTCGGCCCTAATGAGGCCATTTCTGGACCTTAAAGATCATTGAGTTCCAGCCCCAGACACAGGAAAGGACACCTTCCACTAGAGCAGGTTCCCCAGAGCCCCATCCAACCAGGCCTTGAACAATTCCAGGGATGGGGACCCCACAGTCTCTCCAGGCAACTTGTTCCAGTGCCTCACCACCCTCAGAGTAAAGGATTTTTTTAATATCTAATCTAAATCTATCCTCCTTCAGTCTAAGGCCATTCTCCCTTGTCCTATCACCACATGCACTTGGGTACATGCCATTCAATCCATTTGAAATTAAGGTTATTTATCCAGAATCGCATGTGCTCTCACATGTAACTTAGCTCTTTATGCTTGGCCTACAGTCCCTGAGGTCTATCTTAGAAATGCAAAATATGTAAGAGGGGACTGTGTTTCTGCTGGCAGGGTAGGACTAATTTGGATTTGCTGGACTTTCTGTGAGGTTCTCTGGAGTTGTATTTTACTGAAGCATTTACACTGGATTCCAAACAAGTATCTTACCAAGTTTAACTGATTGAGAATTTCAAATATTGTTCTTAATGAATAACAGTCATAAGAATGTGTCATTTAACCACTTAAATATTTAGGGGGTTTATTTTTATTTTTTTTACAACTGCCAATAGCTATAAAATCATCCACTGAACAATATAAAAATTAGAAATACTTATTAGAATAAATTTTGTTAATTGTAGGAGAGGTTGATAAAAGGACATTGAGAATTATGACCTAAAAAGAAGAGAAGAATGATGACAAAATAAATAGAAATGGTTTGCTTCATTTTGAACAAGGTTCAAGTACATACACAAAAATAGCAGGATGTGTGGTTCAATTAGCAGACAAATTAGTTGCCTCTTCAGATCAATCAGATAGTTTCACATAGGTTTGAGTTGAAACAGAATCATTCCCAGCACTGAATGAAAAAAACAAATACTGTAAGAATCATTAACACTTCCTGAGTCTTTGGATGCTGTGTGATTGACAGTGTGGTGGGCACTGAGTGCTGGACCCACCACGTACATCCAGGACACAACAGGCCACATTTCTCTGCTTCTCTGGCCATGAGGCATCCTGTCATCAGAGGAAGGAGGATGATGAAGTCTCAGAAAGGCGTTCAGACCACAGGAGATCTAAGCTGGCTTCTGTAAAGCCTTGTCCACTGCACTGACTACAGAGAAATTGAACAGCAATTGCAGCACTAATTTAAGACTTGTTGGGTAACGAGATTTCGGTGAAATGAGCTGGGGCCTCTGTATCTAAATCCTGCAGTGCTCACACACAAAGCTGTGTCTGTGGGAGTAGGGGAGGCCATGGGTGGTCTGGGGAAGATGAACAGGGAATGGTTTCCTTTTCTTTCTTCTCAGCAAAAATTCTGCAAATCCCCCAATGCAATTATTGTCCGATTAAAAGCAAACAAGAGGTGGTGATTCTTCAAGCAAGGTGAAGTTGAACTTTATCTTCAAAAGTTTTGCTCTAGATCTGGAGGCATCTGAATGCTTTAGATCTTTATTTACACATTTACCCAAGATTTTTCTAGCTGCTCAAAGTTTCTCTTCAACTTCACAGAGTACTTCTGTGCTGGTAGGGCTCTGATATTTTCTACCCAGGTCATTCTGCTTAATCTGGATCCTTCCAGGAAAAATGTGGTACATTAAAGATTCCCACAGAATTTCTCACAAAGCGAAAGTTTGGAATGCCATTTATTTCTTCTCTCTGCCTTGAGACTTTTTTTTAGGTAATGACTCTCCTATGAGGTGGGAGAGTGCAGGTTGATATTCAACTCTACCTGTACAGATTCATTCCTATTTCTCTCTTTTTCTGAATAAGCTACCTTGGCTGCCTACATATAGAACAGAGAGGGAAAATGAGGGAATTTGTGAATATTTCTCATCCTTTACTCCCCCCTGAGGATAGTAATCTACTAGATAGCAAAATAATTTTACATTCATGAAACCCAGCAGAGCACAAGTGGCAGCATAAGTCTGTAGCCTTGTGATTAGGACCCCCTGGAGACCTAATTTATTCCTTCAACAATACGATAGAATGTAAAAACTGTTACAGGATAAACCACAGAATATTCACTTGTTTTTCATTCTGCCCAAAATGTCCAGGTGTGATCTCCTGTCATAAAAATGATTTTTTTATCACACAACAGCCATGTATGGAGATGATTTAACAGAAGGGGTCTAACATAATGGTTTGTAGCAATAGATTTTAGTAGTTGCTAAAGCCATTTTTGCTCACACAGCTTTTGTGCTTTCCACTAGTGAAAGAGCTGGTTCTGGACTTTACTCAAACCAAAAATTTATGCCTGATCTTACCAAACAGCTCAAAATGGCCAAATACTAAGGAGATTCCATGACCTGCTGAAGGTGCTAAGTTATGAAGACTTCAAAATGGAAACAGCAGCAGCTTCCTAAAGAAGGCTTCTTTAAAAGTAAGTTCTCAGCATTAACACATTTTGGGAAATTGTTAATTTCCCCTTCCAAGCAGATAACTAGAGCAGCTGGCAGACACAACAGTTAGTAAAGACATACTGAAATATGGAGATCTCTATTCCTTGGCTAAGTACAGCTTTGTGGCTTCCTTCTCTTCTAAAGCTCCTTATGTTATAAAGACTCCACACCTCCTCCAGGAAAGTTAAGGGTGGTAACAGTCCATCACTGAATTGAAAATTAGACTAAATGACCTGCAGAGATCCTTTAAACCAGTAATCCCATGATTCCATGAAACCTATTCCACTGCTTCTAGAAGTTTTATCCTGAAATCTAAACTTAATCTTTATAAAATAAAGGTCGGTATTTCTTTTCATGTCCTACATGGATATTTCTTTCCTGTTTTCAGCAGCACTTTGCCTACATGAAAGCTGCTAGCAGTATGCTTCCAGTCTTTTCCTCTTTTGGCTGAATGGTTTGATTTTTTTTTCATTCTATCCTAAAACATCACTTTTTTCAGATATGTGATCACTCTCACTCCTGTCCTCTGGCTTTTGTCCACAGCTTTCTTTGATGTGTTGTTCTAGAAGTGGCCTCCCCAGCGCTGAACAAATCGAAGGGATAACAGCATATGGGACTGAAGGTTATGGTACTGGTTTTACAGTCATGGTGAGGGAGGGGGTTGGAGGAGGATGACTGTTCACTTATGACCCACTATAACTTCTAAACACTGCTCTGTCTAATGGCTGCTCAAGCAGCTGGTCCCCATTCCGAATTTTTACAGCTGATTATGCCTGTGAAGTGTTATATTTTGCATGAGTCCCTAATGAATTTCAGTATCATTTTTCCAGCCATATCTCCTGTGTCTCAGCATAATTTTGAATTCCAGTCTTGTGCTTGAGCTTCTTGAAGCTTGTTGTCACCTGCAGATTTAATAAGTACACTTTGCATTCCATCATCTGGATCATTAGCAAAAGTATTGAAGAGCTCCAAAATGAAGGCAGACGCCTGTTGGATCCTGCCCAGCACTTCCCTCTGTTTTGACTATGAACCACTGACAAATAATCCCTGAGTACATCTTCCAAACTGTCTTTCCACCTACTCTGTGGTAGTTTCATCTAGTCCAGATTTCTCAGGCTTATTTGGGAAAACAACCAGTAAGCCCATGTCAGAAGTCTTACCAAAGTAAAAATATGACATTACCAGCTTCTTCTCAATCCACAAACAATTTTAAAAAGGAAAAAAAGGTTGGTTTGCTATGTTTTCTGCATTACAAATACTGACTGTCTGTGGCTGTCTAATATTTCCAAGGTACTTGGAAAGAATTTGTTAGATTTTACATCTCTTTTTCACTGCACAAAGCAGTCACAAACTATTGCTTATAATTTCATATATTCTTTAACCAAAGCAATGTTAGCTTTTTAAAAATGACAGTGAGTAAAATTTGTCTTAAATTACATAGCAATACACATTACCTCCAAACTAATCATGCTTTAGTCTTTTGTGGTGAGAAAGAGCTATTCAACATAAATATCTAGATTTCTGAATGGAGCCGCAAATCGTATTTTGTATCTATGCACATATAGTACCTGAAAGAAATCTGCCTTGAAGAACTGCAAGTGTCTTTCAATCATGGAGTCCATTGCCTGAAAAAAAGGTAGGGGGGATGTAAATGCACCATGGATGTTCAGCTGAAGTGTTGACCTGTTGGATGAGTCCAGAGGAAGCCACCACCATGGGGACAGCCTGAGAGAGTTGGGGCTGGAGAAACGAGGGATCCAGGGAGACCTTAGAGCACCTTCCAGAACATAATGGGAGCCTCCAAGAATGCTGGAGAAGGACCTTTCATGAGGACATTTAATAGGATGAGGGAGAATGACCTTGATCTGAAGGAAGGTAGGTTTAAATTAGGTATTGGAAAGAGATTTGTTGCTTTAAGGGTGTTGACGCCCTGGCACAGGTTGCCCAGAGAAGTTGTGGATGTGTTCTCTGGAAGTGTTCAAGGCCAGGTTGGATGGGGATTTGAGTAACCTGATCTAGTGGGCCCATGGTACAGGCATTTGGAACTAGGTGATCTTGAAGGTCCCTTCCAACCCAATCCATTCTATGGTTCTGTAATTCTGGTGGATTGACCTTGGCTGAATGCCAGATGCCCACCACACTGTTCTGTTGCTCCCCTTCCCAGCTGGACAAGGCAGAGAAAATAAGAATGGAAACAACTTGCAGGTTGTGTTACGATCCACCCCTGAAGGTGAGGGCAACCCAGGTTCTCATTATTAGGTCCCTTGGGGTAGATTAGAATGAAACAACACTGAATGATTGCTGTTTGTAAATATATATATATATATATATATGGTTTAATTTAGAACAATTTGGTTGCAATGGAAAGCAGATATGCAGCCATTTTGGTTGTTATTATCATTATCTATAGTAATATAGCAATATAAAAGCACAAAAATATCACTTAAGAAAATATATGAGGGAAAAGAAAGAAAGAAAGAGAAAGAAAGGATCAGAGTAGGAAGATATCACCATGATAAGACTTGATTGTTGTGGAGTGATGGTGCTCCATTGGGGGTGGGGGAAGCCCATTACACAGAGTTCAATCTGTTCATGTAAGTTCAGGCTTGGTGGGATTGCCCAGGTACCACCCTGGTGGGGGAGGTAGCTTTCATTCCTGTGGTGGAAGGCCTCAAAAATGCATCTTGGGGCACTTTGGGGGTCTTTGATGGTTTATGGCCCCTTCTAGGGCATGACAGCTGCCTCTCATGTCAGCATAGTAGAGCCAGTTATGCCCCATCAGAGGGGATGAACTCCGTCAGGCCTGCATGTGACTGTGAATGTCCTGTGTGAATGTGCCCTTCCTGGGGAGCAGGGGGTGTGTAGGGAGGACAATTGGTATGATCAAAAGCACTCTCCCACCTCACAGGATCTGCCTCTTATCTGGCTCAAAGCCTGGGTTGTAGCCTCCAGTGATGGGTGTTCTCCCCTCTGCCTTATGCAGACCAAAGGCTTTATCACCAAACATCCAAAAACTCATCTCCCTCTCAGGAGGTGCACACTTGGCCTCAGCAAATCTGCCTCCACAAATGGGCATTCATTTGGGTCATTAGCCAACAATATTTCAGTCTCTCACAGGCTGACATAAGTAGTTTTGCTAAAATGAAGTTTGTTCACACACAAGCAAAGAGAGTAAAGCCCCAAGGTTTATTCTCTACTTCTCATCAGCAAGTGGTGTCGAGCTACTTCCCAGAAAACAGAGTCTCAGCACAGGCAGGGTTGCTCTGGAAGGTGAAATTTGTAAATAATGAATCCCTCCCTTTCCTCCTCCTTTCCTCAGTTTTTGATCTGAGCTGAGGTTGTATGGTATGGAATATCCCTCAGGTTAATTTGGGCCAGCTGGCCTGGCTCTGTCCCCTCCCAGGATCTTGCCCCACCCCACTGATGGGGGGAATGCTGGAGACAGCGCTGGTGCTGTGCCAGCTCTGCTCAGCAGGAGCCAAAACTCTGGGGTGTCACCAGCACCTCTGTGGCCACCAACACCCAGCACAGCACTGTGGGGGCTGCCATGGGGAAATGAACTCCAGCTCAGCCAGACCCACTACAATAACTCTGTGATACGACAGAAGAAACTGCTTTGTGGTTATTTCAAGAGCTAATTATTCTAATAACTGAGCCAGAATAGCATGAAGGAAGTAGTTATTCTTGTTTTTTGCAGATAATTTTTTGTTTCTAAGTTTGCATGCTAAGCTTTGAATATAGCCAGTGTAGAAAACTAAGCTCTGAATCACCTCCTGAGAGGCTTTTTTCTTAGGACTCCAGAGAGAAGTCTAAAGCCAGGCTATGTAATTAACCTGCACTGTTCCTTTTCTGCCATTGCCCACCAATGCCACACTGGCCTAGCCTCAACCAACTGTCCATCAGCTTCACTTGTTCACACCTCCTAATTTCCAGCCTTAATTTCACTAATGTATACAAAATTGAATATACTATCACCCAAATCCCTGGTTTAATTTCCTTTCGCTTTGCTCCCCCAAGCAGGAAGAGGCTTAATAGTTCATCCAAAATTTCTTTTTTATCCAGATTTATTCTGGGTCTTGCTTCTTCAGGGAAATCAGGAGCTGGCAGGGCTTACTGCACTGCAGTTATAGGTTAAACTAGCAGCAAGGCACAATCAAGTTTATAAACATTTCTAAGCATTATTTCCCACTGTTCTTTGTTGCTGTTCATATGACATTCAGCAGTGAGGCTCTTCAGGGGATCCTCCTGGGATGCTCATCAGTGTTTCCTAATTGCTCCATGCAGAGGGAAATAACTGTACATGGCAGGACTCCTTCATTGCTTCAGCCTGTTTAACTCGTGGGGTCTTAAGTTGTAAGTGTCAAACCACAGAGAAAGAACTAATGAGAGGAAGATTAGTCTAACAACCCTCTCATGTGTTACCAGGAAGGCCCCTGCTATTGCATTGAGCTTTTTACAGACTAATTCCAGCATGGCTCTGCTAAACGCCAACTGTTCCCTGTCCCTTGTTCTCCTTGCTCCCTCGTGCTGGGTTCAGCAGCAGTCCAGTCTGCCCAAGGTGGCCATGCACGTTCTCCACCCTATTTCCCATCAGGGATTCGTCATGATCCAGCCACTGGTATGCTTTAGGAGTGGGAAGTACCAGTCTTCTCTTAAATTTTCAAGGCAGCAAACAAGAATAAATTGTGGAGAAAGAGGGGTCATAGAATCACAGAGTCATTTAGGTTGGAAAAGACCTCCAAGATCATCAAAAAGAAGCCATATAAAATTAAAAACATGATAGTTTCTTTTGGTATATTTAACTTATTTCTGTAGTCCTGTAGCAGAATCTGATGTGGGACAATGAACTCTAATAGCAGCTCACGTACCTGAGCAGAAGAGAAATGGTGCAATTTTCCAGAATGCATATTTTGCTTTTATCTATGTAGATTGAGATTTCCTTTAAGAAGATAAATAAAATTATAAAGCGGCAGATGATGAAGAATGAAATGAAAAGAAATAAAATGAAATCTCTTGCACTTGTGGTTGTCCTTTACACCAAAAAAAATTATGCAAACAAAAGTCAGAACATTTCTGGTTTTTCCCAGTTTGCAAACTTTAATCCCTACACTTGGTCTCTACATATACTGCTCTGATGTGGCAAACGCAGTTGGAATGGCTTGGCAGCTTGGAAGGTGACTTCTTCAGATGCTGTGTCTAAATCTGACAGGGACCATAAATCAGATATTTTATTTTGGTTTCAACCACCTTATTTTACTTCCATTTAAAAATGAGAAGAGAAGATCCAAAATAATTACTGCACTCCCCATAAATTATATTTAATCAGTGAAGTCTGGGATGTAGGTATTACAAAAAGTTATATCAATTTTTAGAGAAAACCATATTTTTTTTTGTTTCAACTTTAATAGAATGACATAGTGTAGGCCTTAAACTTGTATCTTTTTGGTCTTGATCAAAAGCTTCTATAAAAACTTATTCCTCAGAATAAGGCTACCATGCACTGATGAACTTGACCAAGTTAAAAATTGATCCATTTTCTGCTCATGTCTTTCAGAATAACAACAAAAAAAGTGTTAATACATAGGAATAGATGGATTTTAAAATATGACTGCTACTTCATGGCATCGCAGAAGTCTACAAATAATAATAATAAAGTTTCTTGACGAAGAACGAGTCAGCTTTCAATATGGTCAGCATTTCTTATTTACTGTAAGCAGAAATTAACTTCATCTCTACTGACAAAATCAGTCAAATCCACGCTTGTAAAAAGTGGATGGCAATATTTTTTTATGTCTTCAAGGTGTGTGAAAAGGACTGGAAGTAGTTTCGTGAACTAATAAAAATGCTTGGTTAAAACACACATACTGAGGCAAAACCCCACATATATTTCTGTCTAAAATATAAAAAGCAGAAGCTTTGAATTGAGGTAATAGTATAATTAAATTATTATCTGTCCACAGTTTCATTTCATGTGTAACTTTTTTTTACTAGCAAAGTAAAATTTAAAGTTGAGAAAAAATCAGATTGAAACCAGAACCTTGTCTTTAAAAAACTTACATTTCAGCCAGTCTAAAATTGTCCTTAGTAGGGAGAACTTTTAAAATTACCATTTCCTGTGAACAATTTTGCTTATCACACTGGTAATTTATGATTAAAAACATCTGTTGCAAAACAGATATGAGCTTCTAGTAATGGTCATGATTCAGTGAGGTATGGTACTTAAACACTAATGTTTCTGTACACGTCTGTTCAAATAATTTTCAAATGTTCAAAAACATTTTAAACACTACATTTCAGACTAAGATTTGTACAATGGTCAGGTGTTCCCTAGTAGAATCATAAAATGGCTCGGTTTAGAAGGGAACTCCAAGACCATCCAGTTCCAAGCCCCTTGTGATAGACAGGGATACCTCCCCCTACAGCAGGTTGCTCAAGGATCCATCCAGCCTGGCCTTGAACACTTCCAGGGATGAGACATCAACATCTTCTCTTGGCCAGGGTTGGGCCTTACTACCCTTTTAGCGAAGAATTTCTTACCAATAGCTAAACTAAACCTACCCACCTTCATCTTAGAGCCCTTTCCTCTTGTCCTTTCACTCCACACCCTCGCAGAAAGTCCCTCTGCAGCTCTCTTGTAGCCTCTTTAGGTACTGGAAGATTTTCTAAGAACTCCCCAGAGCCTCTTCTTCTCCAGGCTGAACAACTTCTCTCAGCCTGTCTCCGTGGCAGAGGTACTCCAGCCCTCTGATCGTCATCGTGGTCTCATCTGGATTTGTTCCAACAGGCTGGTTGTCTTTCTTGTGTTGCAGACCCCATAACTGGATGCAGCAGATCCAGGTGGGATCTCACAAGAGCAGAGTAGAGGGGGAAAATCCCCTCCTTTGACCTGCTGTTGCTGTGCCTTTTTTAAGCGTGGCAGGGGCAGCAATCCACCACCTTCCCAGAGAGCAGGGCCCCGCAGCCCCGCGGCGATAAAGGAGGCGAGGGAGGGTCCCTGCATGGGGTACCACAGAAGAACTTTAATTTACAGGGCATGAAGGTCCCCAGACACAGAGACAAAGACACAGCAGGGCCGTGGGGTTTTGTACAGGGACGAGGAGGGCGCAGAGAGCCCGAGGGCCGATGGTCCCAGGGCACAGGGGCGGTGCCTGGGCGGGGTGAGGGACAGGGGCCAACAGGGAAACCCGAAGGAGTGGCCAGAACGGGGAGCAATGGGAGAGCGGGGAAGGGAGAACATTCTGGAAGGGGAGGCACATAGGGTAGAAAAGGGGAGGAGAGATACAAAAATAGCAGTAACAAAAGGCGCATACAGCATGGTGGGGGAACAAAGGATCTTGGGAGGAGCCAATCCGCTCACCTTAAAAAAGAGCTCTCCTGGCTGCTGCCTTTCAGGAGGAGATTGAGGCTTTTGCTCTTTGGCCTTACAGGCCACCACACAGGTCCCCACAACCTGCTGGGCACACATCTTTTGGTGCAGCCCAGCATGCAGATGGTTTTCTGGGCTGTGATCACACATTGCCAAGTCATGTGGAGCTTCTGGAACAAAGAGCAGGTAAATACCTGGCCGGAAGATTTCTTTGAGGCTTCTTCTATTAGGAAGTCCAGTGCTGAATCTAAAGAAAGAAACAGTTACATGTTTTGCTTGTGTTTGTGGAAGAAAGAGGGATCTTAGTGGTAATTTGCTCATAGTAAGGGGACCTTCTGTACCTGTTCACAGTGGATAAAGCTGCTGTAACTAGAGCTAAGTGCCTCTTTATAATATTCATAAGCTTTTCAAAGAGTTCTCACCAATGATGTGCAGGTTTGCTCCTGAATACATCATTGTCACTCGGCCATGAAATAAATGTATGAATCAATTGCAGGGTTTTCTGCCTCTGAGCCTGTCCTATGCCAGGAATAAAGCTTTTATCTCTTGAAAGCTTTGACTCTTTACCCAGTAAGGCAGCTTGTTGAGCAGTCTTCATTACACCCCAAACTGAGATTCAAGATCTGGAACTACAAATAAAATGAAAAAAAGGAAGATAAAAAGAAGACAAGATCTTGTAGGGCAGGTAGAGAAGCTTTTAAAATAGGAGTATAGCCATGCCTACTGGAAATATTGATAAAGATTCCGTTATGGAACTTACTAATTACAGAGCAGATATAATTTGGTTTGTAAAAGTCTGTTTCTGAAGCATCAAGAGCAGGAAATAAACCTTCAGTTAGGTCCATCAGACATTACAGTAGCAACCCCAGGCACATTAAAAAGTTAATGTGATTTTAATAGGTCATAATCACACTAATAAAGTTTATAACCATTTTAGTAGCCAGAGTAATTTGACAAAACTATAACTTCTGTTCTTGGGGTTTGCTTCAGACTCAAGGTACAATTAATGTTTAACAGGGCAGAGCTCTACTTTAATGGAGTTCAATAGCAAGAGTCTCAGGCCCACTCCTTTTTAAACAGCAGTTGCAGTGAAGCTGGGGCTAAAATGTCCTGCTGCTCAATGGAGATGTGCACAGAAAACTTCATCTCCAGTGAAAGGGAGAGCATTTAACATACCCAGGATGCATCTCTTGTTCTGAGACATCATGGACCTCCAGGAGGTCACTTCAAAGACCTTCCCTGTCTGCCACAGCCAAGCCAATTAATTTTGAAAATACCACATTGTTCTGTGTGCTTTCTTTTTGGCTGAATAGGCTAGAAAATGTTTCCGTTGAAGGGTAAATTTTATCCCAAATCAGCTCAAATCAATATACTCACCTTAATCTGAAAGATCATTGAGGTGAACTCCATCAAATAGGAAACGTTCTGTGTGCCCATTTGGCACTGTAAGAACAGAGAAAAACCTGACCTAAACAGGACTGGAGATTGATATCAGTAAATAAGATTAAAACTTATTTTGATGGGCAGTGAGAAAAGCAGTCAATAACATTATACTTTCCTTTGAGTGATGGCATACTCCCTTTGCCCACAGCAGAGGTGTTCATCATCCAATGAAGTTGGAAATCAAAGGTGGATTGGTCCCACATCACTGCACAAAGACAGTGACAGCAGCCCCCCGTTTTCAGAAAGGTCTGTATACCATGAGAAAACATCAGGGGACTGAAGGCCTTTGAAAGGCAAAAGAGTTCCAGTCATTTGAACTTTAGTTTATCTGATAGAAATAGCTGTCAGATATATTCAGCTTCTCTTTCTTCCTTTCAGTGACTCTGAGACAGGGCCTATTGAGATAAGCCCAAGAAAGAGAAAGAAAGGGCAGATAGTCACCATAAAGCAGTTGTATTGTGTAATGTGACAGAAAAGAAAGGTTGAAGAGCTCAGCTGGAAGCCTGTAGTTAATGTTTTAAATATTATCCTATTGAGCTTAAGTGCTGGCCGAAGCAATTTCATGTTAATGACAATTCTGCTTTCCAGGCATTCTGCCTAAAAGGAAAATCGTGCTGTTCATGCATTTAGCACTTCTTCAGAGCAAGGTGTGCCTCTGCAGGCCATGGGGGATAGAGGGGACTGGCTCCCTGGTCCAAAAACATAGGGAATTTCTTCCAGTAACTCATGAGAGGTTCCTCCCCTGCTCAACAGATGCTGAATGATGATGAACAAACTGTTGAGAACAGATTATTCTGTTCCAGTTTACCTTAATACTAAGAAGAATATTGATGTGATAACATATTTTTCAGAAGAGCATTAATTAGGACCTTTCCAATCACCTTAAAGATGCTCTATGAAAAATAGCTAATCAGGATCCATCCTGACACTGTTCTGGTGGTATTTTTCTTGTATGAGCATAACAGCTGTGGTTCCCCATATGCATGTGGGTTAAAAATGTTTACATAGCAAATATATAATTTAAACTTAACTTTTAAGATCAAAAGCATTTTAGATAAATGACAGAAGTCCATCCTTTCCTTTTCCAAGTCTTGGTTTGAAAACTTCCTTTCCTCCTGCCAGGGTTAGCATTATTGATTGCAAAAAAACCCTTCTACAACTCCAACAGGTTAGCCCTAAACTGTCATTTTTCCAGAACTCTCATTTTCAAACACATGCTATGAGATTTTTTGCTGTTTCCTCCATATGTGTTTAGGGCAGCATCAAAATCTTGCTAATATTCAGTTATTATTTTACTACGGACGCACTGAAAAGCCATTTAACCAAAGTTCTTACATATTCTTAAGTATTAACCAACAGAAAAAGAAACCACAATAAGGACTGAATCCCTGACTATGCTTAAAAACTTAATGATAGCTAATAATATATGTGTAAGGTATTTTTATCACCCCTCCTTCTAATTAAGGCTTGATCCTTTGAACTTGGTTCAGGTCAGTGAATATTTGCTATTTTGTTGAAGAGGTGATAGCAGAGGCTAGAAAACAGCAATTACTTCACAACAGTATGCTAAATTGCTGTTGCAGGTATTTGTAGATGATTTGCAGTAATGGAAATGGCTTTCTTGTATGTATGTAACTTGTAATTGAATGCAGAAAGCATCAGCTCTAAATACAATCTCAGGCATGAGGACTAAGAACTTCTAACATTATGTGAGATTCTACAGGATTCTACAGCATGGGTGCCTACATTTCATAGAATCAATGGCTTTTTTTCCCTGTTAGCAGTGCGTGGAAGCCTGGTCAATATTGCCAATGAAGTTTTTGATGTGATTCAGTCTATTACTGTAAGCACCCATGGGTCAGCTGGAGCTGCATTTGCTCTGCTTACTAGGTACAGTATGAACCTGAGTGGTTTCTCAGACTAGATTTTGACATTCTGAACCTGCAGGCTTGTGGGAGATCAATCCTCCCCCAAATACTTCTCTAATTTAGGGAATCAGATTGTCATGCTCTTAGAAAACCATAAATGCAGTCATACCCCCAGATAAATTCATGCAGGTCTGTGGCTGGCTGAGCTTACACATTTGGAAAGCACATTGACATAGTAAGGAATAAGATTTTGGGATGAAGACTATTCCTTTGTATTTGTTGGTTTTTTTTATTTCTTGCTCAAAGGGAACCGGGGCTACTACAACAGGACTCTGATCTTGGTGGTGGCCTAAAGATGGTGTTTAACACTACTGCTCATTAAAAAAATCATCCCCCACCCCCCCAAAAAAAAACCCAAAAAAAGCAAAAAGAGCAATTTCCCTTCACTTAGCAAAAGGATATAAAAAGGGAACAAAGTCTTATGTCACTCAGATGAGATTTCCTTGGTGCACAGATGTGTTTGTGGTGAAATGAACAAATTTTATGTAGGAAAATCAAGTTGCTTTACTCCTGAGTTTGTCTGTGAGATCTAATGATGGCTGAAGCAACAGAGGTTTTGCAAAGCTGGGGAATAATAAAAAAACACCGTGCAAGACATGATTTTTTCCTCTTCCTGCCCTTTCATTTCATAGGAAACAGATGCAGGATCAGTTGGCAACCTGGCAGCAGTCTGCATGGCTTTTTTTAAGAGAGTCTATTGTTCAGAAAATGTTAGTAATACAGTTGCACCACAGATGTGTGGAACTGAATTTTGTTGTGACATCAGTTTAATGGTATCACATGAAAGATTCAGAGGACTTTTGACTCTGTTGCCTCATTATGTGTGTGATTGCAAGCAAAACCACTGGTACGACACAGAACCTGTGCAAACGATTCACTGATGTTGGCTGCTGGTTCAATCCACAGTTATCAAATATCTTAATGAAACCAAGAAAAAAGCGTAAGGGCAATTTCCTAATATTCTCCAGCCTCATTACACATTTTGACGCACTGTTGTTTTGTCTTTGGTATTTCTACAGAACCATTGTTTTCTTTCAGCAACAGGAGGGTTAAGAATAATCTCTATCTTATTTGACATAGGGAAAACGTAATGATAAAGGAATAAGAAAAAGCTGAGATGTTTCCTGCCACCTTTGCCTCAGCCTTTAATAGGTAAAGCAGTGGTTGCCCAGGTACCCAACCCCTGAGCTGCAAGCCCTATACCCCAAGGGGAAATGGTCAGCGACCTGCTACAACACTTAGAGATACGGCTTGTGGAGCCAGGTGGGATCCACCCAAGGCTACTGAGGAAGCTAGCAGTTCTCACCAGACCTCTTCAGTCATTTACCAGCAGCCCTGGACGGCTGGGGAGGTCCCAGTTGACTGGAAGGTAGCAAATACGATGGCCATCTAAAGGAAGGGCTGGAAGGAGGCTCTGGGGAACTCTAGGTCTGTCAGCCTGACCTCAGTGCCAGGGAAGGGCTTGGAGCACCTTGAATGACATTGCCACGTATGGGACAAGCAGGTGATCAGGCTCAGCCAGCGTGGGTATATGAAAGACAGGTCCAGCTTGACCAACATGATGACAAGGTTGACCTCCTTCTATGACCAGGTGACCCTCTTAGGGAATGAGGAAAAGCCTTTAGTAAAGGCTCTGACACTTTCTCACAGCATTCTCCTGCAGCAATGGTTTCCTGTGGTGTGGACAGTTGCACTGATATGAGGAGGTGCTTAGTCTGGAGAAAAGGAGGCTCAGAGGAGACCTTCTCTCTCTCTACAACTCCCAGAAAAGAGGTTGTAGCCAGGTGGGGGTCGGTCTTCTCCCAGGTAACAAGCAATAGGACAAGAGGAAATAACCTCAAGTTGCACCAGGTTTAGATTGGGTCTTAGGAAAAAATTCTTAACTGAAAGGGTTATTAAGCATTGGAACAGACTGCCCAGGGAAGTTGTGGAGTCACCATCTCTGGAGATATTTGAAAGATGTATAAATGTGGCTCTTGGGGATGTGGTTTAGTGGTGAACTCGGCAGTGTTGGGTTAGAATTTGGACTTGATGATCTTCGAGATCCTTTCAAACCTCAATGACACTATGATTCTATATATACATCATATGCAGACACCAGTTAAGGGCTGGACAAGCCAAAGATCAGGATTTATTAAAGAACGGTACAAAACGCAGAAAGATGGCATCACTTTCAGAATAGTTTCCTAATCTACTATTACTTTTTTAATGGGGGGAGTTTGTAGTTGGGATCTTGATCATGCTTACTGTTGGTGCTCTCTCTAACTCCTTTGCATTGCAAATGGTACTTTGAACAGCAGCAGCAGATTTTAAATTAATTCCTAAATTCCTGATCCACTACTGCCTGTCAATGGGCATTAGCTAGTGTTAGGTATAGTGTAGATGTATATGTGTATATAGTTATGCAGATATGTATGTATTTATATCTATATTTAGATAGACAAATATATAAAGTTAACCTGAAGTCAGCAGCCATTGGAGTGAAAATCTGAAGTCTATCCCAGTTACCTCAAAAATTTTGTACAGTACATGCAGCAAAGCATTTCTTTCCAAACGTGTCCTCTCTCATGAGTTGTTTGTCCAAGTAAAGCAAGTGCAAACCACTCTCCTGTAGAACCAAGAAACTGTTTGCTTGGATTATCACTGGTTGCCATGTTTCATGGCACTGAATTGCAGTGCCTTTGTCATACATCAAAGTCTTGGACCCTACATACAGAAAAGTTTTATAAAGGGCAGGCAAGTCTTTAGAGTTTTGTTTTGGGTTTTTTTCATGTTCACAGATTCTCCTTTCCTGAGCTTCTCATCTCTGTTTACCTTTGATTTTGGCAGAGTGTGTAGCATCGTTGGGAGCAGGGGGCTGAAGGGGCTGCGCAGAAATGCACCTTAGTCCAAACCAAGCATTTGCACATGGCTGACTGAATTGAGATCCTGCTGTCTGAGCTGGCTTGATTTGTACGGGGTGTAAAGGTAACTTAGACACTGACTGCAATTTTGAATGTCTGTATGTGCTGAAATTAATGAGTTCTCTACAGAACTTATTTTGACTTCCAGTGTAAACCAAGGATTTGGTTACCTGTTCTGAGACAAATACATAGCAAGGAAGGTTTTATTAATATTATTTATATAAATATTATTTTAATCTTCAGAAACTACAGAGAAAAAAGAAAATTCCCAGGGTTTTTTTCCCCCAGTTCCTCTTGATTTCATATAGAAATCCAGTGACAAATAACAACTTTCACATTTGCAAAGTGCTGTGAATATAGAAGCAGCATGCCGAGTGCTACCATCATTATTAAAAGCTGGATAGTAATTAAAAGAAGAATGATAGCCTTGCCTCCAAGGTGAAAGTGCTAAATAAATATTTATTTTACACAGGGCAAGTAATCTCACAGAAGCAAAAATACGTAGTGTAATTACATGGACCCAATCAACATCAAAATGAATGACAGTTTCCTTCTGCCTTCCTGTCTGGGCTACCCAAACACCTTTCTCAGGCTGCTGTAACCTTCCAGTCATTGAGCCCACACTGGCTTTGTGGAGGGTGATGGGGATCCTAAACACACAACATTCACCTTCAAGGGAAACTTTTTGGAATGATGCAACCAAATGTCTTTATCTTGCCAAGATGCTGGTTCAGCACTTATCTTCTACTTCAGATTGCTTAGAGACAGGAAAATAGAAACAGACCCCTCCACACCCATGCCTAAAGAAGGTCCATTTGCTAGATTAATTATCACTGTGTTGAATTTGTTCAGCTTCCTCTGAACGAGAGATACCTCTCATTTGCATGATATCATAAAGAAACATATAAAATTTCATCTCTTAGTCCTTCCTAAGCCCATTGCTACCTCTTCCTGGTACCTTGCCAGTTGGCTTGAAGTACTCTTCTCCTGTCTTACTATCTAGTGAAGGTCCTACATATAAATCCAAAAAGGCAAGATCTGGAGGCTATAAAGGAAGGCAGCTGCCATGAATCCTCAATTACAGTATGTTGGTTAAGCCATTTGGCTAAGAAGGAAAAGAGCTAGTGTTGTTTAATTAGAAAATAACTGGATAAATAGTACAGAAGTAATTTAGAGAATGGGAACAAGATTTCAACTGTGCTCCTAAGTAAGGCACAGAGGTCTGCACTCTGAAAGGCAAACCTGGATGTGATTTCCTAGAGGCAGATGAGCTCACACCAAGGACAGATGTACTTGGAATTTCTCCTGCTGTTGAACTACTGATTTCTTTTAGGTTGGTATGAATGATGAAAAAGGAGCCTTATGTCATCCCTCTTAATGGGGAACACTTAACCCGTCTGTATGAACTCTGGTCAACCTTGGCACTGTCATCTTGCACTTTTTATGACTATCATAATGCCTAGGTCCCCTTGGTGAAGGCTTGTCATCAACCCTCTTCAACCTCCTGATTCTCTTTGTCAGTTAATCAATTGTGGTCCTAAATTGCTCCATGGACCTCTATAATTGTCCTATATGCTCACATACCTATTTCAGCAAGAACCTAACTGGAATTTCAGAATTTTTAAATGAATTTCACATCTTGATTGGCCTAGTTTTAGGAAACTCAAGACCCAGAAGTTAGCTCAAAGTTAGTTAGAATTTAGAAATTCAGGTATATGAGTTTGTTTCAAAACCATGGAGACAGACAGGACAAACAGGCATCAATACTTAGGCTGGTTGACAACTAATTGTCAGCAGTTCCAATGAGAAAAAGACTAGTTTTTAAAAAAATCCAATTTGAATGCATGAGTTTTTCACTTCCAGAAAGTATTCCCTCTTCAGTTCTCGTATTAGGGAAGAATCCCAACTACTAACCCTTTTTTTCCTGTAAGACAAGTTTTGTTCTGTTAATACATTATTGTACACCCACATAATCTGTTATTTTAATTGCACAGCATCCCCTGGGTCTCACCAAGGGCAGGCACTTTATCAATAAAACGATAATTATAGCAACTTAATGAGGCCAGCCAGGAAACACAAAGAATCTTGATCCACTTGTCAGAAAAGCATAGATAATTTAGTGGAGCTTAGTCTGTTTCTGGACTGCAATCTGATAACCCCGCATTCCACAAATCACCCTATGGCAGCCCAGAGACTTCATTCCTAACTGCTGAAATCCTGACTTCAGAGCTGTCCTCTGCAGCGTGAAAGAGACTCCCTTCCCTTCCCTTCCCTTCCCTTCCCTTNCTATTTTTACAGTATTTCTGTATGCAATTGTAATGCAATATTAACCTACACACTAGAAATAAATTGAATTATGATTGAATTATTATTCCAGTTATTGAAGAAGACATATTTACAAGCAATGCATGTCCCTTCCCTTCCCTTCCCTTCCCTTCCCTAACCTTCCCAAACCTTCCCAAACCTTCCCTTCCCAAACCTTCCCTTCCCAAACCTTCCCTTCCCTTCCCAAACCTTCCCAAACCTTCCCAAACCTTCCCTTCCCTCACTCATTTCTGGGGCCAGACAAGGACTCTATGAGAAGCCAAGGTCCTCCATGGCTCACACAAATCCTGAGGCCCCTGAATCTTGGCGTGGATCTCACAATTCCCAAAGGGCAGAGCACTGAGGGCAGCAGATATTGCTTTGCTCCGTGTCCACCCTCATCCCTACCCAGCAGCCAGAACAATGCCGAAGCACTGGAGCTTCGTTGTCAGGCTGAGGTTTGGAATTCAGCCCCACTTCTCAAACACTTCACTTCTCCAGTGAAAAGTGTCCTCTCTTCATGGCACCGTCCCCGTAGCCGTGCCCCAGGCCTGTCCCTGTCGCACTTGGACATGAAAAGAAGCACGCCAGGCTCAAGTTCAGCCAGGTCAAAGCCAAAGCCAGGAAAAGGGCCCCACCTCTTTATTCTTCTCATATATATATATATGTTTCTAGGAATGACCGTGGATTGGAGAATGAGGTTACCACCTCTCCAACCACACTGGTCAACAGAACAGTCCATCAAACTTTCTCCACCTCAGGAGAAAGAATGAATACAATAGGAACAGTTAACAAAACATGACTGTGCTTACAGAAAGTGCCTGAGAAACTCTCACAAAAATGAAAACATCGAAAGACTGCAAAAGTCAGGGCGACATGTCCCCTCACAGTGGCACAAGGGACACTGTTCGGAAAGCCACTTCAGAGGGGTTTCCTTGTGCACGCAGCTCCTGTCACCTCTCCGCACGGTGACACGGGAACCTCGAGCTCTCTGCTGTGCAGGACAAGGTGCCTCACAAAAGCCAGGAGCTGGAGAAGGGGTTCAGAGCACAGGAGGGGACATAAAGGGTGCCACAAAACCCCTGTCATGAAGGACAAGGACATCGGCTTCAGTGGCCCATCATCAGGGGAGGAAGCTTGTGAGAAGGGCACGCTCCTGTTCTGTTCTCTCCCTCCTGCCCTTCCCAGGTATCACACCGCTGCTATTAAAAGGAGAGAATTAAAAACCCAACGATTTAAGCAGCCTTAACACATTTTTTCAGGCAACTCCTAATGGCATCTTCAGCAATTACATTTTACTGAAAGCAATAGATAAGCTGACACAGTTTCCAATATGCCCCTTCATTTTCTTTTTCCCTTGTGCTGGCAAGTTTTGACAAGTCACAGCTGTTGGTCGAGGATACTGAAAGAGAAAAGGAGATAATATGCAAATTTACCCAGCAGTATTGAACAGTGAAACGGAGCACATTTCATTTACATTTTAAAACAAAGTACGATTTTAGGAGCCAGTTACATTTATATAAGTTTGTTTGCTTTCTCTGGTCCTGAGCTTTCCTAGTACCAGGTGTTCTGTTGTGGTTGCTGTTAGGTGCTTTCATCCCATTCTTCTTAAGATATAAAACAATTAAATTTTGACTTCCAGAGCTCTCTTCCATAAAGACAAAATATATCTTAGCATGTAAAACTTTCCATTTTGAAATTTACAATTATAATTGTGATCTCACTGCAGACTTCCAGGGGAAGATTTATACTGAATATGGAATAGGTGTGAGGGATTCTTTTTTTTTTTTTTTTTCTAAATAGTTTGAATATGGAAGTACATTTCTGAAATAACGTGGACTTAAAGAGATATTTTTTTCCACGGGGCCAGAAGAACTGCCTCCAAAATATTTTTTTTTTTCCTAGATAATTTTAACAATTTTACTTCATAAATTAAACACTTCTTAATACCCAGGCTTCCACTTAAAAGAAGGAAAGAAGGTCACTGCCCTGATTACGTCTTTATTACATAAATTTGTTGACTTTGGAAGAATAAGTCTTCAAAGAAACCAGTCCATGTCTCTCATCCCAGGTTTGAGAACCAATTCAAGAATACATTAACTTTAAAACTATACATATAATTTACAGATCTAAAATTTATTATTATTGTTATTATTTTTATTATCATCATCATCATTAATTCTGGCCAGTTTCTTTGGGACACTCATACAGAAATAGGAATAGTGACAGCCAACTGATGCTTTCATAAAATGCAAGATCTTAGTTAAATTTCATTCAATGTCTATCACTTACTCCTAAGTTTATTTCAATAACATTTAAGAAAGATACTCAAGCTTCCTTTGCGTGGTTAGAGGAGATGTCTGTTGCTTCACTGTCAGCAATATTTTTAAAGTGTTATAAATTAAAGTAAATTTGCTAGTACATAATAATTTTAATTTATGAAGTGTTAGCTATTTTAAATAATTTAACAGATAACTAGTAATAGTGGCAAATAAGTTCAAAAGCCTTTGAATTTGGACAACTGGGTGGTCTCAGTCACCAACTAATGTTTCTCAATCAAAAAGCTTTATGTCGTGGTATAGACAAACACATAAAAGCACAGACAACATTTTGAATCTTTCACA
Source organism: Daphoenositta chrysoptera (assembly GCA_013397915.1). Lineage (NCBI taxonomy): Eukaryota > Metazoa > Chordata > Aves > Passeriformes > Daphoenositta > Daphoenositta chrysoptera. The sequence continues at coordinate 142,297 of VZRO01005793.1, read as the reverse complement.
GTCTGGGTATTTTGTTTATTTTATTCCATTTTTTTATTATTTTATTTTATTCCACCTCATTTGTGCTTTGCTTCAAAACCAGCCAGTTTAAGCTGTGAAAAAAGGATCAATGCAACCCATGGTTTCAAGAATAATAGTACAGAAGATACAGAAAAAGAAAACTGTGTGTGAGTCATAGAGCTCAGAACAACATCCATTTAACTTTGAAAACAATAACTATTTCTTAATAAGGAATCCTGTCTTGTGGGAAATGGATTTCCAACTTAGAGGACTAAGAGCTGAGACAATAAAGCAAAATCCAAAATCCATACAAAAATAGATTTTTTTTCCTCTATATTTCTCTATTGTTTTATAAATATATATATATATATGCACATGTACATAGAAAGATATAATTTATATTTCTACCCTTGTTCAGGTTAATTTGACACTTAATTGAATATAAGTGATCTTCTGAACTTATTGATTACTTTTCATATGTAAGTTTGTGTACCTTATTCACTTCACTTATTTTTCATTTTACTTCTATATTTTTCCAAATAAGCTGTTCTGTTTCTGGTAAACTTACCATTTTATATATTTTCATTCCTTGGAAAGCAGAGGATTTATATTACAAGTAAGAATGACATGGACTGGATAATAATGAGGAGAGATACACCTAATTAGTGAGAGACAAAAATACTTTTTCTGTTACACTGGATTAAAATTTGAGCACATTTCTCAAGAGACAACAACCAAGGTCCTTTCCAACCCTTTTAATATGCAACAAAATAATATTGTTGCAAATTACCACATTATCTCCATGCATGTCCTTTCATGTCACTTCTTACTACAGGAAAAGTTGAGTAATATATTTTTAGCCCAAGAACAAAAATGTCTAGAAGATACTTTTCAGATGCTGTTATATTTTTAAAAATATTTTATGTCCCAAAAAAAGAGAAAGGACAAGTCACAGAAATGCCCAGACGTATTTCAAAATAGACAACACGAAAACCTCAGAATTCAGAGATCCATGTTCACGTCTTCCTGATTTCTGAAAGACTTTCAACCCACATTACCCATTTCCCCAGAGAGTGCTCTAATCTTATGTGGTATTCTCAGTACCTCCTCTGACTTTATTCCATATTCAACTCTATTAAATATTCAATAGATCAGTACTGCAACACAAATATGCCCTGTGGGCGTTCTGTTGGCCAGGATACAGAGTCATTCCTTCTACTACTGACTTTCTGCTGCTCTATCTGATGTTGGTTAAGCATGCTAACTAGGCATAAATGAAGATATTTTGGCATCCACCATTTTGGGAATCTAGTTGGATTTTTTTTTTTTTTTAATGAATCTATTTCAGGAATGTCAATATCCTTTGAAAAATGCTAATTGATTTGTTTTCGGCATTTCCAAAAATATTGTCTTTTCTATTTATCCAGAATTATTCAGTGTGTTTAAACTAAATTCAGGAATATCTCAATTTTTTTTTTTTTTTTTTTTTTTTTTACTATGTACTTTATTAACCTAAGCCACTGATTTTTCTTTTGTTGTTTCCATGAGGGAAAAAGACATCAGGCAGAAACTGATGCACAGGAAGTTCCACCTGAATATGAGGAACCATTTCCTGACTGTGTGGGTGACTGGCCACTCTACAGATTGCCCAGGGAGATTATGGAGTCTCTCTCACTGGAGATATTCCAGAACTGTCTGGACACAATCCTGTGCCTGTGCTCTGGGATGACCCTGCTTGAGCAGGGAGGTTGGAACAGCTGACCCCATTGTGGTCCCTTCCAGCCTCACCCATTCCGTGGTTCTGTACGTGGGTTTTTTTTACTTATTTAAGGAAAAAAATAGAAATCAATCTGAATGGATCTTTGCAAAAAGCTAAAAATTGTAAGAAAAGAAAAAAAAAACCTAGCAAAACCCCCACAGCATGATTAACAGAGAAAAAGATGTAATATTCCAAAAGGAGTTTAGGCTCTTAGATAAATAAATTTGCTCATTCCATCACAAGCACCAAATAAACTCAGCTCATTTTTAGCTCACTGGTTATTGTCATCTTGTGGCAAAATATATTCTATAGACAAGAAATATCTCAGTGCGTGCCATTGTATATTAACCTGGAGGTTCAGGGTCTGATTTGTTTATTTGCACAACAAATTGATGATATGAGTTTATCTTAGGCACATGACCACGGACTGTAGAACAGATGAGAAGTTTCAATTTTTGCAATTAGTAATTCTAAGTGAATGAAATGTGTAGCATTTAAATGGCATAAGGGTCAAACAATTTATATGGAAACAGGAGTTTTTCATCTGTCAGTAATTAATTCGTCATGTTCCCCTCTGCCAGGCTCTCTCAGTGGGCTTCAGTTTTCCCTCCTGCATCAATTTCTGACCCTGGGATATGTGCTGTGCTTGGAAACTCCCATCAAACACATGGGGCCATCAGGTACATGAAATAAAACACTTGATGAACACCTGTACAGTACAGGCTGGACTGCAGCAAGTTTAACTTTCCAGTGATATGTATACACACTTTATAAAAAGAGGAAAATCTACAGAAAGCAGATTCTGCCTGAAATAATTTTACCTATTTTGGGGTTTTTTTAAATTCAAAAATCAGATACTGTTCTAATGATTTATCTTTCACAAGCCTCTAGTAACAGTGTGAGAGATTTTCAGTCTCCCCTGATCAAGGCAGATGCTGATCCACATCCTCCTAAGTGCAACACCAACCCAGCACCACACAGGGCAGGTCCCAGATTCAGGTGTTTAATTCACCTGACAAATCTATCTCAACCAACCTTACAGCAATATCCCAACCAGCTTTTATAATGCAGCTCCCCTGTACTGCTCTGGGGGAAGGGAGGGAGTGCACTTGGTCCTGGGAATGGGCAAAGGAGATGAGATGTGTTGCTTTAAGGTTTGTCTTTGTTTCTCATTACCTAAATCTACTTTAACTGGCAATAATTTAAGTAATTTTAACCAATTTGAATATGTTTTGTCTGTGAGAGCAACTGGCAAGTTTCTCTCTATTTAATCCCTCGTGCTTTTCCACACTGCTCACTTGAGGAGTGAGATTGAGGGAGCAGCTGGGTGAACATTTGACCCTTAGCCAAGGTGAACCCACCACAGCTCTTCTTCATGATCTCTTTTCTTAGCACAACTGCATATCTGATATATCGTCTGAATGTTTAATCTCACTTCTGATGTCAATAACTGTTCAGGCATTGGACTGTATGTCAAACCAGGTGCAAAAAGTTTTCTTGCTTTTGTGTGGGTGAAGGGAAAAAACCCCAAAAACAACCTAAATAGAACTTACTCTTCTCTGCTTGACAGATTTTTTCATATCCTTAACTGGTACAGTAGGAAGTGCCTAAAAACCATTTATTGTTTTGCACCATAAAGTCATTTTGGACCTCCTGCTGAAAGATATTTTTGAAACCAACAATTTAAATAATTTTTAACCTCTGGATGGTACTGTCATGGTACAAAACGCTTCTGCTGAAATTTGGATCCTTTTAAAATCCTAAGTGCCTCTTCCATTTGAAATGGCTCATTCAGTACTTCAGAGAACCGTAGCATCATACAAATGAGAACTTGGGTCTGTATTTTCCAGTTGCAGAGCAAAGCAGATTGGCTGCAACTTAAAAAGTTATTTCCATTAGCTGTTTTCTGTTGGCACAAAAACTTAGTCTGGGAGTGCCAGGGCCATACAAAGATATACAAGAAGTTTCATACTACTTGGTAGTGTAGAACTTAAAAAAACTTAAACATTAGCATGACCAGTGAATTTCTATTCCTTTTGCAGAGATGATACCCACCCTGTGGAGATGAAAACACAAGTGGGATACTTTTGAGAAGGTGTCCAGATTTCTTGGTACGATAACCCTTGTCTCTCTGAGGCACTGATGTATCAGCAAATTGCACAAAAATAAAGAATATGAACTTTGAAAGGCTCTTATTTGCTGCATGCCACACCAACGGATTAATTAATGTCAAAAGAAAAAGAGCCTGAGTAGCTGCTGTAAAGCTGCCTTTAGGCTGTAGAAATTGCATTAGTCAGAAAACAGTCAGCAGGGGGACCCCTGGAAGTCAGGCCACAGATCCTAAAATAGGGGATGAAATGTGTTGTAGCTCTTAAGAGACTTCCTGAATTGCATAAAAGCTGTGGAAGTAGAAGACAAAACACGTGCTGACTACAGAACTGGGGTTATGGAGAGGAGAATCTGTCAGTCTCAGCAGGGACGACACAAAATTGCCTGAAGCTGTATAAGGCACTGTGAAGAGTAATGAGCCATGGTTGCACACAGGTATGCACAGCACAGGTGCCAGGAGTGTTGTTTAGTGAGGGTAGCTCACTTTAAAGGCAGCTCTGTTTCTCACCAAATATTACACAGATCCCTTATGAGGACAGCTCACATCCCAAAGTTCCCCAGAGTGGCCTCAGCAAAACAGGGTGGGTGGTTTCTACCACCAGGTCTTGGAATAAAAAACAAAGTTATGTCACAGGGACAAGCTGAAGACTTCCACATCCTTAAGGGGACCTCTCTGTGCACAGCTGGCTGCTGGGACAGCCAGGTCTCATGGCAAGAGGAGAAGGTGAGTGATTTAGAGAATCACATCATTCCAAAAAGCACAGTGAACTGGGAAGGATGGGTAGGTTTCTCTACAGGATTGCCAATTTACAGAACTTCTTGAAATTAAAATGGCTGGGGAAATCAGAAGTAAAAGGATTATGGGGGTATATCCTTAGAGGCTTTAACTTTTCATTTAGTATCAATTTGTTGGAAAAAATGTCAGCTGAAAGTCTACCTTTTGAACCCTTGTTTCCTGTTCCAGGCTCTTGTGGTTTTGGAACAATTACAGAAACTGAATGTGATGCTATATAGAAAAAAACAATCTTATTGATTGTATTTTGGTTTTCAGACCAGAATACAGTACAGTTCTGCCTTATATTTCCTTTCATTTTTAACTTTCCTTCTTAATTTTCAGGGTAAACACAGTCACTGCAGCTTAGCTCTGGCACAAGCTGCTCCAGTAGACATTTTAAATGTATAGTTCCCAAATTATTCCATCTCTGGGATAGAGAAAATCTCCAAGGGACCACTAGGTCAGCCCAGCAGTTTAGCTGAATTGTTACTAAGGATACATTCGGATGCCACAGGCCTTGATCACAGAGTGGCTGGGCTGGCAGAGTAGCTTGTTTTGCTGCTGAGATGTGTGGAGAGACTGAGGGAAATACTGTTTTCATTAAAGGGTCCCTTTCCACTCAAATTATGCAAGCATTGACCTGGTGACAAAATCATATCCTGTGTGACTGGAGAGAGATGAAAGAGCTACCACCAGTTAATCTGCTCTTAAAAAAAAGGAGGATAAAGGCAAAAGGTGGTAAAGAAAAGAGGTAGTTGCTAATTAGCACAGATGAGTTGGTTTGCTGGAAAAAATGTCCAACGAGTGTAAACCAAGAGTTGTGCAATTGTTTGCATACCTCAGCTTAAGGTATCTCTACAGGGAAGACAGTTTATAGGTGATTAACAACCATGAGGAAAATGATACGGTTATTAAGTTATATGTTTGCAGAAGTTACATCCTAAAGGCTCACTCTACAAGGAAGGATAAATTGGATTAACTCTACATGTTCTGACTTCTTGGACTTGTTTAGTCACTCCCTGGCTGCTTTTCAGGTATGGGCAGGACATAATGGGCCAGACAAGAGTGTACCTAATGAAGCACAGCGAGGTATGAGATCTGTGAAGGTCAGTCTAGGTGGATGAAATATCCTCTGGTCTTCATTTCTAGGAAAGTGTGGCCCATATGTCCACTGCTGAATCCCCTAAAACTGTCCAAGCTTTCTTTAGGAACACTCTCAAGGGCACACAATCTGACTGCACTGCTCTCTCAGAAGTTTATTCATGGCCAGTCCTACAGCCTGGGAATAGGCACATTCAGGCGAAGGAAAATGCCTGGCAGTGCCCAGTGCTTTAGGCTGTGTGAGGGTGCAGCTCTCTGCAACATCAGCAAGATAAAGATTGTTTCTTCAGACACAGCTCCTGTCAGGCAACACATCCTCATTAGTTGCTAATGGCATTCCAGATATTTTTCTGGTATACCTAGAAGTGCATCCCTTAGAATTTTGAAACACGTATTTATATAAGATTGAATTTTAGTGATTATTCTACCTTAAGTGGAGTTTTCATCTTTTTTTTTTAGTGTTTTGTTGGTATCTGAAGATTATGTTTTTCTGGGTTTTTGGTTTGTTTTTATTTTTTTGGGGGGGAGGGGTGAGTGGGTTGTGTTTTTTTGTTTTTTACAAGCATTTTATTATTCTTGACCCTTTCCTACTTGCACTCTATGATATGAGTTTGTCATGTCTCTGTTTATAGGTTCTAATTGATATGATAACTTTGGGATTCAGTGGTTACTTTCGAGAACACTGAAGAGGTGAGTATCAACCACAAAAAGACTAAGACATACTTTTTAAAAATTGGTGGCTTAATAAGGTAGAGATACTATTGTGGACCCTATTCAGCCTTTATTCTGTCCCCCAAGAGATGACTGAGCTGCCAGCTAGTCACATAGAGCAAATAAATATTTAAATATTTAGATAAAAATAAATAGATATTTAGATAAATATTTAGCTACTGACATAGAGCAAATAAATATTTAAATAAGTATTTAGCAAATAAATAATCACAATATTGCTACCAGTTACTCAGCTGCCTTGTCAGAAAAAAACCCCACAAACATATATAAAGGATGTGCAAGAAACTGACAACCATCCTCAGCCATCATCCAAACTTCAAAATCTTAGGCTTTCCAGCAGCTAATTGGGGTAATTAATTTAAGACACAGTTGAGGAACTCAATTAATTTCATATGCAACTCTAACAGAAATATATCAGCAGGAATGTTTCAGTCCTTAATGGTCTGGACTAGCTTTAAACTTGCAGAGAATGGCTCCATAAAGGCCCCATTCGCCAGGCACTTAAACTGGCTCAAATTGTTGTTTTAAAATTTACCACAAGGATCTGGAAATATACAGAATCATAGAACCATTTATGTTGGAAAAGACCTTTAAGATCCTTGAGCCCAGCTGTTAACCCAGCACTGCCTAGTCCATCCCTAACCCACCCCCAGTGCCACATCCACGTGTTTTGAACACTCCCAGGGTTGGTGAGTCAGACACTTCCCTGGACAGTCTGTTCCAATGCTTGACCATCCTTTCACTAAAGAAATTTTTCCTAATATCCAGTCCAAACCTCCCCTGGTGCGACTGGAGTCCATTTAATCTTGTCCTACCACTTTTTATTTGGGAGAAGAGACCCATCTCTGTCGCTCTAGGACACGAAAAGAAGCACTCCAAACTCGAGTTCTCTCTCAGGTCAC
>VZRO01005793.1:83740-131624 GCA_013397915.1 Daphoenositta chrysoptera | reverse complement strand
TTTTTTTTTTTTTTCATTTATACCCCTTATACTCCTTATAACACATATAATACACAGGTTGTCACATGGCAGGGCTGAGAAGGAACTGGATGGGGAAAAACACTTCTGTTTAATTTGGAAGAGAGGAATGCTCCTCTCAATCCTTTATGTTCANTGGGTTAGATCAGTGGAAAAAAAAAATGCTACAGGCAATTGCAATCAACACCATCCACTTTCAGTGCAACTGTTGTGATTTACAGATGCTGAAGGCCTGGACTATAACCTGTGGGTAATGTGACTTTCAGGACTACACTCAGATTTTTTAAGCCTTCCCTGTCTACAGAGGCGTTGGCAATCAGCCTCCGGTTCTGAGAAATAACCTCCAAAGACTCTTCTGAGCATCGTGCTCAGTAGTCCTTTACTGGGACTTCTTGTTGTGCCAGAGCTGAAGTTGCAAACCTTAGAATTATTTACATGGTGCTACTGCAGCTATTTTGTCTTGCAATTGAGAATTTCCTAGGCATGGGAATCAGCAGAACCTTGTGGGCAAACCTTAACACGTTAGCAGAGTGGGAGGAAATGTTGCTGCTGCCACATTGGAGAAATGCCAAAGTAATCTGGCCAATAAATGGAAAATTTCACTCTATAAACTTTTGGTCTGGGACTTGATCAGCCAAAATCAGCAAATATTATAATCAATATGTTCTTGGTATATCCATCAGTGTCTAAGTATGGTTTATTTATCATAATATATAATGTTTTTTTTAAGAAGAATATAATCAGAACTTTTTATTATAGAATGAGTGGATATTTTCCCACCTTAAATAGATTATTGTTTCAAATCATACATACCTGAACTATTTTCTTTTTTTTTTGTTGTTGTTCCCTTCTGGCTGATAGTGATAAAAAGTAGGTTAGGTTCAAATGCAATTGCTCTGGCTGATGTTTTTACTTACACAGAGAGGTTATATGATGACTGCACACTTCTCAATCCCTTGCTGGTGATGGTATCCACTTGCTTTTACTAGATACGACCTTTTTTCTAAGATATCTCTTTTAAATGACCAGACAGTAACATTTTCAATTTATTCAACAATTTTCTTGTACTTTTTTTTTTTTTTGGGTTTCAGTACATATCACAGAATGCCTAAACATCGTGCAACATCAAATCTACAATTATGTCCTCCATGTTTTTACAACTGTTCCATGAAATGTCTTTATCAATCATTTTACTTTTCAGGACTTTTCTTACTGAAGGAAAACCATCACTTCAGTTGTTAAAAAGTATATCAATAAGAAATTATTTTGTTGCAGGAACTCATTGAAGAAAGAGAAACACAGATGGCAATAACAAATAGAAGCAGACCTCAAACCCAAGAAACTGAATCCCTTGTTCCCCTGGAGTCAGCAGCACCTCATGAAGAACTTCAGACAGTCTCCTGGAGGGTTTCTTTTAGAGGGAGCTCTGTAGTTGAGCTGGAGAATTAAAGAAACACTTCTGCTACCTCTTTCTTAGTAAATATAAATGGTATGTGAGGCATTTTTGACAGGTCACAGCTTCCACAGCCCAAGCCCTGGGTAACTGTTATCTGAAATACTCCAGCCTGGTCTGAGAGCAGGCAAATAGCTCGACTGCAATCCATCATTGCAGGACACAGCTCCTGCCATGCTGGGTCAGGGGTTCAGGTGTTTGTCAAATAACACTACAAATCATTTTACACAGGGGTTCCTTCAAGGAGAGGAACTGGGTGCTAGGTCGAGTCTGGGAAACCAGAAAACACAACTGCTCCACGCTGGGATTTGGGCACCCAGCTGTCAACGGATCCGAGACAACCCCAGGTAAAAATAGACACATATGATCAGAGTGACCACAGAATATTAATTTAACTCAGTGTTAGTTCAAGGCAGGGCTGTGGGTAGCAGCTTTTTCATCGTTGTGGTTCATGTGAAAGTCTCATTTCTGATTCACAGTCAGAACTCAACCTGAGAGCAATGCTGCTCTGAACAAACACATTTCAGAATGATCCCTCCCAACCATGTGTGTGGATTCACTAAAAAAATTCAGATCGCTGATATCGTATCAAACAGATGCCAAAAATGTCTGGCTATGTATATTGCTGCTTCTCTTGCTTTATTTTTTGTTTGGGATGATTATATAAAGCAGTTTCCCTTTAACATCTGCTGCTGCCTCTAAATGATGGACTAGGTTCCAGACACAATTTCTGCAGGTAACCAGCTGTGATACCCTGCAGTGATTCATAATACTAAAGTGTTTATGGAGATTTTTGAATTTACATGTTTATGAAGTTTACAGTGTGACATAAGAGGGAATAATTGAATTGATGTTGTTTATTTTACTGCAGCCATGTCTCTGAAGTGCTCAGTACAGTAAATTAAGTTAGTAGATACTTCTTACTATATTTTTGCAAACCTCTACTCAACAGGACGTATCTTGTGGAGAGAGAACTATGTGTGATAAAGATTTTTTACTCTGAAAGCCATTCGAAATGAGTCTGTAACACAATTTAGTCTACAGATCTAAATTTTTAAAAATAAAAAAAAAAAATCAGGCAGGGAATGGTTGTCTGTTTCTCTTACAGAATTAAGTATCCTTCGGGAAGTCAAACATAGACTGCAAAAATGTCTCGCTGCATGAAAAAAGTAACAGGTTCAGTGGAGAAGATCCCAAGGCAGGCTGCTGTCATAGGATTTTATTGTAATTCAATATCTTCTCATCCTGCCTGTCACGAGAAACACACTGAGAGGAGGTATCTGTTTCTGTGTGTGCAATACTAATTATTGCGAGGGACTGTGTTTGGGCACAAACTACACTGATTAGGTTCAGTAGGGCTGTTGAGGTGAGGGCTGGCCCTGGGCTGTACAAACCCATCGATTTTGGCAGCATTGCTCAGTGTGTGACAGCAGCTCAGTAGTTCTGCAAAGCACCATCCTGCTCATGGTGTTCTGGTGGAAAGTGGGGACTTGGAGTGATGCCTTATCCCTGTTCTTAAAATCAAAACCAAACATGGTTAGAAGGGAAAAAGGGGTTTTTACCTCGGTATTTATTTCAAGGATCCCTGGTGCACTCCGTCCAGGTGGAACACTCCCAACATGCACATCGAAATGCCCACCCCAAAATGCACACCCACGATAGACCAGGGATAGAATTATAGTTCTTACAAATTAGCACATCTATCAAAGATTCCCCAATGAGTGAGGCCAAGTGAACCCCCCTCCCCGAGGAACCCTCCCCTGGCCAGACCTATCTGTTAGTTTACAAAATGTGTTCCAGAGAGGACCTTGGTGTCTGAGGCCGCCAAATGTTCAGTCTCCTAACTCAACAAAACATTAAGTCTAGGAGTTTAGGCTAAAAAGAAACACCAAGAATACAAAAGGCCACAAAGGCATACAAAAGAGGTATAAAAGAAAAGGCAAAAAATCATTATGGCATCAAGAGGAATTTGGGAACTAGGATGAGGTTTAAATTGTACTTTCTTTCCTCCTTTTTCCTGACTCCTCCAACATCCTCAAAGGATGATCTTATTTTGGCAAGGGTGGTGCTGGTTCCTTGGTGACACCATTCCATAGGATGATCTGTGCTGCACAGGCATCCCCTACTGGCATGGGAGAGCTGGGATTGCCATGCAGCTGTGGGAGATCCCCCAGCAGTGGGATAACCTGACCCCTTCCCCTCTGGGATCCTTTGCCAGCCTGCAATATGGGATTCTTTATCCCAGACTCCAGGCTGGAACCCATGGACTTTATTGGGTCCTTCCTCAAATACTCAAATTGATCCTGTGTGCCTGATAGGTTTTCAGATTTTGTCTCAGCTCTTTGCTGGTAGGTTGGGAAATTCAAGAAAGGGTCAACATCTGGATGTAACTCTGAAAGGGAAGGAAGGAAGCAAGGAAGGAAGGAAGGTTGAATTTAGAGTTCTGGATGTTTTGCTTGTAGAAGCATAGAATCCAGAGGAAAGTTTGTACTAAACAATCACATCCACACGCTGTTCTTGTGCTTAGTCCAGTTACCATTCCTGTGGCTAGCCAATTTGCAAGTAACAACAGGAATGAAAGAGTAGAAAGTACTAAAATTTAAAAACAACTATAGATAATAAATATTGAAATAACATTTTAAGCAGCAATTATGGGATTAGGATTATAGAAGAGGAAAACTCAGAGCCTGAAATAGTGTAACAATAAAAAAAGCAAAAGCAAACAAGCTAAAATTGAGCACATTTCAAAAGCACTAGAAATTAAAAAAAAAAAAAAAAGGAATAGGAAAAATTACTCTTCAGTCCCTCACTTTCTTTAAATTAGAAAAATAAATAACAATTATATGTAGATTACCATAATGCTACTGCAGTGAATTAAACTTCAATTTAACCAATTTATCTTTTTTAAGAACAATGTTGTCTACATTCTACTTCTAGAAAATGTTAGTTAAAATACATTGATAACATATTTAAAATAATTTTGAATCATTCTGTCTTCCTGCTTCATGCTTTAAAGCATTTTCTTAACAAAAAAATAAGTAGAATTTGACAGAAAATATCTAGCGTTCAATAATTTGTTTTTTACTTGAAACTATAATTTGGTATTTAGTAGAGAATTAGATCCCTGTTATTGAGGTCCATAGGATGACTCTGACATTCTACAGAGAATAAACTTTTTCTCTATTAAGTGTCTTAGGTTTTTAGAGTAATTTCTAGAGAACATCATTGATTAAGTCACAATTAAATTCTAAACTATTTTCCCACCAGGGTAAAAACAATTAACATGAGGAAGATTCTTCACTGCCTGGCATCTCATGTAGAGTGAATGAAAAATGCTTATGATGTGACATTATACACATATGTTCTGTTTATAACACAGTAATGTAGACGCAACAAAGAGCTCTCTCCTTTTTTTTTGTTTTTTCTAAAACTCTTCTTTTTCAGGCTCTGTGACAGTGTCTCACCCATGGTATTCTGTAACACCTTTATCATTTCAGTCGTGCTTCACTGGGCTTTTTCAGTCGTTTACCAATGTCCTTTGTGTGCTGCCGGGACTCAGCTGTGCCCTCTTCTTCATCACCTGCTGTGCCAAGGGAGGAATGCTGGACACAATCCTTCTCATCCCACTCAAGCAGCTCCTATTAACCACTTTTGGTGGCATACTCAAAGAGAGCTTCTAGGAACTTCATTCCCTCTGGCTCACCTGACCTGACTTCCACCTGTTGAGCACTGCCTTTTTATGTTTGAGTTTAGTTAACTAAATGTAATTTGGGCTAAGACAAGGAAACAATTCAGGTTACAGTGCCTGTCCTGAGTGTATCTTGACTGCTGCTACTGGTCTTCTACAACGCTAATTGGACTAAGAGGCAAAGACTCTTTACTAAAAGGAGAGAACTGAAGCAAAGCATATTTAGCTTATCCTAAATTACCCAATCTACATGGCAAATACACATCTAGCACAGTCACATAAGGATCTTGATCTGGAAGGTACGGGTCAGACTCAATACAAAATATGCTGGACTCTATTTTTTTTTCTGCTGAAAGCAGTTTTATAAACAAGAAATATTACTTTGTATTTTTGATGAGGAGGACTATAAATGTCTAAAGTATGTGACAGCAAAGTCATTGTGATAGCAAAAAAAAAAAAAAAAGGCATAAAAAGAGCCTTCTGGAAAATGTCAGAAGCTTGATGTAACATTTTGTAAATTAGTGTCATTGCAAAACAACAAGATTCCCCAAGAATTATGGGTTCTCTGAACACTTCTCAGAAATCAACATCTCAAATGCATTTTATAATATTTGATTAAAAGCAAAAGATAGAACACTTATTTACATGACTCTATCCCAATATAGCTGGAGAATTAGCTACAGTTCTAGAAAAATAGACTACAATGTCCTTCCACGTCAGTTCTGATAGGCTGGTCAATAAGTAGTGAAATGGTATATTGGAAATAAGTATGTTTTTTGAATGGTCTCTTCCTAAAGCAAAATTCCAACTATGCATTCACATTCACAACTCTGACTTCTGGTCTGTTTTACAAGATTTCTTGTTGAGGATAATTTTAAAGTAGACATTAAAATCTCAAGAGAAAATGAGATGCAATAATAAATTTTATATACTTAAAAATTAAAAATAGGCCTTTAAGGTGTCTATAAAGTAGTACAAACAAATTCTCATCAATTTGGTTTATACTTTCTCTGCAAAGGTGTCAAAGAATTTTATCTGCCAATAAGAACTCAGTAGACCAGTACATATATCCATGGCAAACTGTACACCATGTACATTTTCATGCTATAATTAACTCCAAAATATTCATACATGGGTCTGAGACAGACAACTCTGACAGATTACCAGCAGACCTTGAGAGCTGCCAGCCCACCTCAAAACAAAGACTGAAGAGGAGTATTTTAAGATGAAGACAAACAGCTTTATAGCCAGGACAGAGAACCCAGCCCTCCTAGAGATCAAATGTAGGACCAGGCACCAATCTGGTGTGAATTAGGCAGAAGCAAGACAAACAGACATTTACAGCCTGAAGATGGGCCACCATGTCTTTTGGCTCCCAAAGGGCTGCAGGCACTTCATATATAAATGAACTTTCAAGTGTTCCTTAGCTTTGCTGTCTTTTCCAATCATACTTTCTGATTATGCTTCTAAGGTATTTCCAAATTTTCATGAAACCAGTTCCTGGATGAGAAGAGGATCCTAACCTTCAGTCTCGGGAGGTGAGTGTTGGTGTTGAGTGCTCTTAGAAATCTCTGAAATTTGTGACACGGGGTGCAGAATTCAGGCTTAAAGGGCAAATAAATGCAGAGCTGGAAATGGCTGGGCCTGTAAGACAGGTGGCCTTTTTTCGTGTTGCCATGGGGTGCAATGGGAGAGACATTTTTTATATCCAAGAGTGATATGTAAAAGGAAAACAAATAACTGTACAAAAAAGAAACAAAACAAGACCCAACAAAAGTGCCTACTGAAGGGAACAACCTGATTAGGTTTCTGCATTGCACAGAACTCTGATACAGGACTGATGAATTTGAGATGGAAGAAGGCAAATCTAGGAGTGAAGGGATGCATAAGCAGATGTGTTTACAGTGAGACAGATAAATGGATTAGATAAAGAGAAAGCAGCACTTTGATAGAGCTAGGTGTAAAAACAAAATCAGAGAGAGTATTTTTCCAATCCCTTATTTTCTTCTGCCTTGGAAAAACAGCTCTGCAACTATCCACTATATTATCACACCTGCTTATTTAATTTTGTGAGTTGCATCATTTCACCCTTAATCTTTATTTTATTCTTTTTCATTTGTTGGAAAATCAAAAAATGCTATTTTGGTAGGAGATAGAATTGTGAACTATAAGAAATAACATTGCTTGAGGAAAATATCATTTTCTCACAGTCTGACTGCAAATTGGAAAGACCTAGTGAACTGTTGCCTCTGTATCTTACAGTGGAAGAATATTTTATTCAGATAAATTATTATACATATATATATATGTAAATGTCTATGTGTGTGTACGTGTGCACTTGCATAGATGGAATGACGCAGAGGATAAAGAGAAGTGATACATCATTTAAGGAAAAGAAATTAAATCAAACTGGGGAAAACTCTCCCATCTTATTAAATATTTCTGTCCAGGCCTGTATAAGGAGAGCTGAATCTGTTCAGGTAGAGAAAACTCTCATATCTCCCTTCAGCCCTCCAATTTCTTTACCCATGCTTACAACCAAATTTCATAAAGAATTTTCTGTGGACATGAAATAACTGTCTGTTTCATTATCATGTGCTTTTGAACCTGGGAAAAAAAGTAAAACAATCCTGCTGGAAAATCTTTACCTGTGGTATTTCTGGTCAGCTTTAGATTAGGAAGTTCCATCAGTTTTTAAAGAAAGGTTCAGTTTATGGTATTTAGTAACTTCCAGAGGCTTGGGTGAGTCAGATAAGCTCCAGATAAACATCTGACCTTTGCAGGATTTATCCAACGTGAAGGAAAGCTATTGAAGTGCACCTATTGCTAATCCTGCACTTGTTCCAAGCAGGAAATTTTCACTGATGTTAATGTGAGCTCTGTGCACTGAATGAGAGGAGATTATCCAACAGATATCCACAAGAAAGAAAAGCTAACAGCATGTGAATTAGAAGACACAACAGTGACAAAAATTAGTTCTTGAGGTATGTCGGGCAGTTTGCTTTTTAAACTAGAGATATTACCATATAAAACTAAATTGATTAAATTATGAACTGAAAGAAACCTTTTGCTTTCAACATAGACATCAGCTTTCAAGATGCTTCCATGTACAGGTACTTGCAGGATCTAATAGACAGAAAAAAATTTATCACTAAAAAGACCTTTCATACTTTATACACTTCTTAAAATGCAGAAGTTAAAACTACTTTTCCTCTTGATTAAAATTCACTCTTAGCAAGCCAGACTAACACTATGTATTCCAGGGTTTTGTTCCAGACTTTTCAGCACTTAATTATTCCATTTTATGCAAAACCAAAATTAATCACTCACAGAAACATAGAATGGTTTGTGTTGGAAGGAAGTTAAAGATCATTTAGTTCCAAACCTCCTGTCATGAGCAGTGACACCCTCCACTATCCCAGCTTACCCAGGGCCACATCCAACCTGACCTCAAACACATCCAGGGAAGTCTTCACCAACACATGTTTAGAAAATAGCAGGAAAAGTGGTGTGAAACACCCCAGTCAGGAAAACTGGCTGGATGCTCTGCTACTCTCATGCCTTCAACCCTGTAAAGCACCAAGAAGAACAAACACAGCCCTTTCTCTTGACTCTCTCAAAGCTCCATTACTTCTTGATTTGTCCTCTTGCCTCTTAAATTGAAAGGAATTTAAGGTGGAAAGCTGCAATAAGGGGCTTGTGTAACACAGAATAGATCACATGAACCCCTCCCCACCCCAGTTTATTGACATGAGTTGTAAATTCTGGCTTGCCCTGTCTGCAGTGATTACTTCCCTCCCTTTTCTTGGCCTTAGAAATCCACTGGGAATATCTACAGCATCTTAAATAATGTGGCCAGGAACAGTTCAGTGAAATTTTACAAACCAGGCTATACTCCCCCAAAGTCAGGCCACAGAAAATTAACAATGGCTTTCAGCAAAACTAATGGAGGGAGATAAGCTATGAAAAGAGACAACTCTCTAGAATTAATAATGCAGCTGCACCAATTTATAGCAGCTGAAGATCCACTCTTTTGCTTATCTTCTTCCCTGATAAAGCCGTCCCTCTTTTTAAGAGCAGAGAGTTTTCTTCTTTTTTTTGGCTATAATTTCTATTTTTCTGTCACTGGGTTATTTGTTCATTGGAATGCAGAGCTGACCTCAGCTGAAAATTCACTGAAAGACCTTCATGGCAATCATTATCTACAGAATCCCAGCTAAAACCCCTGACCTATGTATTTTCATTGTCCTCTCTGTAACTCTATTATAGTAATGATATTTTTTGACAAAACACTGTGAAAGAACAATGCTGGAGATGTGAATACATTTCCTTTCTCCCTCGAGCAAAATGAAACCTAGCCTGCCTCAGGCCTCCCTTGATGGAAAAAAGAGTTAATGCATTAAACATAGGATATAATCCAGAATTTTAATAGGATCTTAATCCACCAAGTTTGGGTATATAATTGTTAACATTTTGGTTTTGATTATGGAATGTTTTATGCATAAAAAACAAAAAATGAACATCTGGTATTAATAACTTCCCAGCATAAAAAGCTGAACAAAACTGTGACCTATTGTAATTGGCAGATGGGTTACAGAAACAGGAAGATAAAAAAATCCACAAGACACTGGCTAGATTAATCCACTGCAATGTAGATCCTGATTTAATTCAAACAATGCATAATGCATTGACTTCCCACAATAGGTGGCTATTGTGAGCAGTCTTTTCATAGTTAGACATATTCAGTAATGGTTATTCATGTAAACAGGCTTTTTGTTTAAAATTAGTCGGTGAATTGTTTTGACTGATGTGTTGGTTCCAGCCTTGATGGAAGACAGCACATGTGAGCTGTGGAAGGAAGAGCCTCAGAAAAGTGGAAACAGGCTCCCTGTTGGAGAAAGCTCTTGGCACTGAGTTTGCTACCCTTGGTTCCAGAAGCAGAAAGAGTCTGTACAATGAGTTGTTTTCTCCTTCACATGACTGTTGCCCTGACTTTTGCAGTCTATGTTTTCAGTTTTTGATAAAGTTTCTCACACACTTTCTGTAAACATAGTCATGTTTTGTTAACTGTACTCTATTGTTTTCATTCTTTCTCCAGAGGTGGAGAGCGTTTGATGGACTGTTCTATTAATCAATTTGGATGGAAGAGGTGGTAACCTCATCCTCCAATGCATGGTCATTCCTAGAAACAGATATGTATGAGAGGAATAAACAGCCAGCCCTCTTTTCCTGGCTTGGTGTGACCTGAGAGAGAACTCGAGTCTGGAGAGCTTTTTTTCATGTTCTAGAGCGACACATGACTCTGCCCCTGAAGAATTAGAGAGGGTCATCATGGAATCTTAGAATGGTTTGGATTTGAAGATCATTGAGTTCCAGCTCCTCTGCCATGGGAAGGGACACCTTCCACTAGAGCAGGTTGCTCCAAGTCCTGTCATACTTGGCTTTGAACACTTCCAGGGATGAAGCATTCACAACTTCTCTGGAAAACCTGTTCCAGTGCCTCACCGCCCTCTTTGTGTGGGATGTCTTTGTGTGGGATGACATTTGCCACCATTAAGAAAAGCTTACAGTACAAAACTTGCTTGAGTTGAAAGAATTTTAATGAAGGGGGAATTACCAATAACTATATTGTCACGTCTTTCATTTGAAAAAGACAGATGAGGTTGACTTGACTCATAGGTTGTCAGCTCTGCTAGATAATTAACTTTTGGCTCGCTGTCTTTGTAAAGACTTGAGGGCCTTAGTTTGCAATTTCTTTCTTTCTCTCCTTTTTTTTTTTTTTTTAATTTTTCTTTTCTTTTTCCCCTCCTCATTTTAGTCTTACCAGAAGGACTAGGATTTATTTTATCACTTACAACCATGTTCACCTGGAGTGACTCCAGGAAGTGAAATAGCTTTTCATGGAGATTTGTGTGGCAGTAAATGTAGAGTTTTCATCCTGAACTAAGCCTGGAACTGTTCTGACCTTACATGATGGACTTGGATGGTGTGAAACAGGAACCTGTCTCATTAGAATTGAGTTATTCATTAAATAATATTTGTTCATTCTTGGGAGCAGGAAGTGTAGAATTTTCTTGCACATTCCTTTCCTTTATAGTCACTCAAACAAGAGAGACCTGGTCTAGTGGAAGATGTCATTGTACCCTGGAGTGTTCAACATCAGCTCTTTGCTATAAAAACACCACTGTAATGGGCTTTGACACAGTTCCATGTGGGAGGGGGGAAGACACAAACACAAATAAAAATAAGAATTTCTCAAAGTCACAAGATGCCTCATGGCAATGAGGGCTGGCCCAGAGCCAGCTTTCATGTGGTACCAACCTCTAGACCATGAAATTTGGAGGCTGCTATTTCAAAGTAAGGATGTAGCCCCACAGATGGGCTCTGAGCAGGCATTAAAAGAGCCAGATCACATCTTTACCAATACTAGAGCAGCAGATAAGCAAAATCTGTTCACCAAGACTAAGTTTGCTCAGGTCTGTACATACTTATTTGGAATGATATTAGCTAAGATACCCTGAAACTCAAAGAAAGAAAAATTAGATGGTTTACTAATCTGATTATCCTCACAAATTTGCATATTTAACAAGTTGCTATATAGGTCTCTTTTGCCTCCCTCCCATATTATTGCTTTTACCATCCTATTTATATTGCAAAACAACATTGGAAGTGGGACTGTTTCTTGTTCCATAGCTCAATTGCCTCTACTTCTGAATCCTAATTAATGCCTGAGTGTTGTCATACTGAAAAGAACAATAAAGATTGCTGCTTGACAGCCTCCAGACTGAAATCTTTATGACAAAAGACTGGTTCAAGGGTCGCAGCTTTAGCTGGAAGGTGTTAATTTCGACTAAAAAATATTTTGAAACATAGTTTTTTAAAATTTTTGAAAAATTTCGTATTAAAAAAACAGGGAGCTGTAGAAATAAAAAAACAAACAAACAAACAAACAAAACAAAGCAAAAGTCCACAAAAACAACAACAACAACAAAACAAAAAACTAAACCGAAACAAAAAAAAAAACCAAAAAATCCCCCAAAAAAAACCCCCATAAATCAAGTTTTAATTATCCAAAATAAAGGACACCACTGTTCAAAAGACTTTAGTTTTGTGATATTTTTTTCCTCATTTTCACTTGGGAAACATATACACTTTATTTATTGAATTTTTTTTTTTTATAACTGGCAAGTTTGAAAGTGCCCAATAAATTGGCAACACTTTTGCTGACTCCTCTTAGCCATATCAGCTGTTTGAATCCAGCAGTGTCATGTTTTGACTCTGGAAAGGCAGCTTTGTGTGCAGCTGCCACCCTTAAAGGATACTACTCTAAATCTCAGCCTATAATCACCTAGCAAAACCTATGCCATATGTAAATATGTAATTCACATGAGATTGGCTCCCAAGGGAATTCCTATTAGAAGCATGAGCTGCATTGAGAGCTACAGTCTTTTTAGAGCCATTAAGGTAAATGAGGTGGTAATGGGAAGTGCAGATTATACTAACTTCAATAATTTATTTCATACTTCTCATCAGGGTAGCTTTTACAAACAGCTAGTGTTAATTGAAATGTAAATGAATGATAAATTATGAAAAACGGTACTAAAAAAAGGAAAACAGGGTGAAATAAAAGGAATGAAAACAAGATTCCTACAGCAGAGGAAAGAAAAATGAGTTGACATGTTAATTAGATAGCACAAAATGATGTGAAAACAAGAAAGCACGCAGAGAGCAGCCTGTGTGAATGTGAGGCACACACATGCACGGTGTCAGTGCAGCCCTGCCTGGTGGTGCTGAGCTCACAGGGGTGGCAGTGTGTCCTCAGTCTGTCTGTCCTTGCTGACACCATCTGGGCTTTGCTGAGCACATCCCCTGACAGGAGGCTTGCAGCTCATTGCTCTACATCAGTGGAGCATCAGAGCAATGACCCCTCTGAAGGATCCTGGCAAGGATTTCCAAGGGTAGTCAATGATTTTGGCTGCTTCAGACCTGCTTTTTCATCATATTCACTCTCAGGGTATCCTAGCAGGCAGGATTCAGGAAAGCATGTGGAGTTAAACCATCAAAATGAGTCTTCTGGTATAATTAGCTATTATGAAAAATCTTGATGTGTTCCACTGAAGGTGGCCCAGAATAACCCCATCCATAGTGTCATAGACATGCTTTCTTCCCACAGAAATTTAAAAATAGGAAAATTTACCAGGCTGAGAAAATTTAATGGAAGCATGAATCATGTTGACTTGTACTGCTGCAGATTAGTTACAGTACGTTACCATTTTTAAACTATTTTAAGTTTCACCAACAGAGCCTGGAGAGTCCAATTAAAGTGTTGGAAGGTTATTGATCCAGGCAAATACTGCCTACCAGAATTAAACACATGCATCCCCGCAATTTCTGGAAATGTCTTTCTAAAAGTATCCCATGTACTTGTAGTAACAATTGGCTATGTAAGAATTAAGGAAATCCCAGGAATTTCAGAAAATATTTGTTTGGCTAAGTCATTTCAATTAGCATAACGTGCCTTCTGTTCCTTTAATAAGAGATAAATATACTGAAAACAGATTTGAAAACCAAAAGGCTGAAAAGTCAGTAAGTGTTCAATTAGAAATGCATTTGTTCGAAAAATATCTGACCCGGTGTAAGTTTTGAGTGATTAAATATAAATTCATTTTTCATTATCAATGCCATAAGACACATCAGTGTTAAAACTTTGGAAATGCTCTAAAGAATCTCTTAGATGTCATACCAGCTTCACTACACGAGTGTCTGGACCTTATTTGGCAAATTACAGAAACCTTCACTGCACAGAAGTCTGTCATCTCACAAAGCCTTGGGGATCAAACCTGATGGATAGAGCAGTGCATGCAATCACATTTGCTTATGTCACACAAAGCAGCAAAGAAAAGTGAGCCATTACTAACCAAAGTCTTTGTGTCTCCTGTAGAGACAAGCAGATGACTGACTTACCAGCAGAGAAAATCACCAAAATGATTCTCAAGGGAATATTCCTTCTTGAAAATATTCAGTACAATACTTTGGTAAAGCCATGAAAAATACAATTCTGGTGTGGAAACTCCAGCAGTAGCTACAAAAGAAATGCCTTCGGCAAACAGTTCAAATTCATTCATGGTCAAAAGACAAGACAAACATCATGTGGACATTGAAGCTGCTGGATGAGCAGAGCCATGAACAAGTGATAAACACTTCCACATGCACTTTGTTGGGCTGGTTAGCCTCAAAATCTGCCGGGCCAAGGGATTTCTGTCACACCTCTGAAACACAGGGAGGACAGATAGGTGAATTTTTCTGTCCTATGTACCACAAGGAGTCATGCAAGTAACTGGTGCCATCTCTATTTTATGTCCAGATGTAGGGTCTGACAAACATCTTTCCTCTATTTTAGAAGACAGATAATCTCTCAGGGATGTTGTAAGATGCCTGGGGAATCGCTGTCACCAGGCTGCTCCTGACACCCCAAATGATGGTCCTTGTAAACATTGGCCGTGACAGATGTCATCGTGCCTCCAGGGCAGGAGCAAATGGATGAAGAGCAGCTGCTGAAGAGAAAATCTGGCAACCTGCAGGCAAATCAGCCTGTCAGATAAGAGCTCTCAGAGGTGACAGGTGACATGCTAAACCCAACAGCCAGGGAGGAGGCTCTCTCCTTCCAGGTTACCAAAAAATATTAAGATGAAATAGGCTACTTTTTCTTTTGACTCAGTAGTTAAAAAGTGTTCTCACAACTTTAGTTCTACTGAAAGCTTCAACCTTTCCTGTTAGTCCTGCAAAGTGGGATGCTGAACAGAAGTTTAGGGAAGGAGCAATATAGCTGTTAACAGACTTAAAAGGATATGGTGACAAATGTGTTTCAGGAAAGAGGAAAAGTGGTTCCTGAGAAACCCTAAGGCCCAACAAACACTCTTGACTTTTGCCCCAGATGATTCTACTGTAACATTTTCGGCTTGAATATTTGAAGGAAGGAGTAAACCCTAACTTCATCTTTCCAAGAGTAATACCAAACTTCTGCGATTGTTACTTGATTTCTCAAAGCTAACATCCACTCATGCAAGCATGGTTTGACTGCAGTTACTGACATTCAGAACCTTACACGCATGTCTTTCATGAACAGGGCATAAACAATATTAAATAAGAACTCTCTTGACACAGAGGCTTCAACTTGGAAAATGGTGTTTAAGGAACATCGAGTACTCAAATTCTCTGTCTAGGTTGCAATGATATAATTCAATAATTGAATTTATTGGAGGAAAATCAAAGAATCACAGAATCATCAAGGTTGGAAAAGACCTCTAAGGTCATTAAGTCCAAGCATTAACCCTACACTTCCAGGTCCACCACTAAACCATATCCCTAAGCACCATATCTACACATAATAATTAAAAAAAAAAAATCATAAATTTGCTCAAACTCTGGAAAAAAAAAAAATTACAGAGGAGCAATTGCGATGCCAGAGATGGCTACAGATATCACCACTTTCATTTTGTTTTATATTTTTTATCATATGTAGTAAAGTAATCTACTTTCAAATGAGAGAAAATGCTTAAGATCTGTAGACAAAAGATACCTTTAGAGAAGGTTAGTCTGCAACTCACCTGAAGTGTACAACTAGATCTCTACTACAATAGCCTGAATCTGTGGTGATGGGCTCTGCAGGCCCATGGATAAACAGGAACCACTACAAGTCATAATTAAAATCTTCCCGAGACATAGTTAAATCAGGTGATCTATCCAGACTCTGAAGTTCTGTGTGACAAATGAAAGAGAACATCAAAAAATTGGTAGTTGCCTCTTCCCACTGTGTTGTTACATGTCCTCTCCTGTGAAGTTTTCATTCCATTTAAATCACAGCATCTAATATTATAACAAGTGATGTAAGAGGTTTGTCCTGCCTCCACAGGCATCTTCCAGTGTTAGTTTTCCCATTCACTCTTTCTAAATTTTGTACTGAATATTTGAAATCAACAACTGACAAGAACGTATTATGTCCATCTCCTAATCACTTGGTGCTATTTTTACTTCTAACATAAACTTGAAACTTTATTTTTCCACTATATTTGTCTGTACTTTTCACTTTCAGCTCTCCATTTCATTCCATGTTCCCTTCATTTTCCTTAGAACTTTTTCTTGTGTTCTACTTTAATAAAAGTCCTCTTCATTTTCCTCTATGTGTTTCACCTATCATTTCTCTGCAAAAAGACAAAAAAAAAATACAAGGTCACTTTGTCAAAGAATCATAGCAGATATGCATAGAAGCTTAACTTTCAGTGAAATAAATCATTTGCATATATCACTGCTTCCAAGACAAATAAAATAACAGTTTTGGTTTCCCAAAATGGTTTATAATTTTCATTACCTCTGCATTAAGCTCTTAGTTATAAACCTCTGTGAATGCAGCTGAAAAAAAAGGAATAACATTGAAACCAGGCCATTTTTTGAAGATAACCATTTGGTGATTTCTTTAATTGCATTATTCAGTAATTGACTTGATTGGAGGGTAAGACTGAAAATTGAAGGACCTCAGAAAATGAACTGATACAACTTTGTCATTAGATTTCTCACTTGTGTATTCACATCTAATTAAAAGCAAATAATTCTGTTTATTTTGCTTATTTTTGACAAAAAATTATAACCAAGAGCTGAGGGCCAATATCAAAAATCCTCTTCCAAACAATGCACCCTTATTCATTTTCCTTACCTTCAATGGTTAATTACTCAACTTTGGCATTGACTTTCCACAGCTGAATGGAATGAAGGTGATAGAAAAGATGTGAGGAGAGAAATGGGCAGTTTCGCTATGAAGGGATTATCCCATTTGTTGCAATGTTTTCCACTAGTCTTCTGTTGTTGCCTTTATTTCTTAGATCTTTCTTTAAGGAGGATAAGTTTTACATATTTGATGTTGACTGCCCAGAAAATTACAGAAATATCTCAGTAGGCAACTTATAAAAGGCTTGAGGAAATGATCAGGGTGCATTTTCAGGTTTGTATAGGGTTACCTGCTTTTCAAGACTTTTATGATGTTTACAGATAAATTGAAGTCTGGCGTAAGTAGCAGTAAATTAAGTGCCCTAAATGTGGCTTTTAAAGTTTGATTAATTAATATCCGTAAAGCATTTTGCACTGTTCAGACTAAAGGTCTGTAAGTGCACAGAACAAAACACAATAATTATTAATCCTGTATCTCACTGTGTGTGGGAGTATTGGAGAGATGCTTAGCCCAGGTACTCTAAATTATACAGCCCTGTACTTCCAAATCCATCTCCCCCAGCCACAGCTCCATTAGCTTTGCTGATCTTTTCCTGTAATGAATTTGCTTTTTGCTAGTTTGATGTAGAATGAAAACAAGGGGATATACAATGTTTTCTACAGCTGTGTGCTTTGACACACAGGAGATATTTCAGCTCCCACGATGACAGTGTGCCATTCTGATGAAATAATGCAGCAGTCACTTAATAACATGGAAGGAACAGATACAACCTAAACATGCAAATATGGTAATTACCAACCTCAAACACAATTATCTCATGTGCTAGTACTCATAATGAGAACAATATTTCTGTACTGTTTCTTCCCAGAGTCATTTGCAAAACACTCACTCTGTTTCCTTCCTTGTGGAAATTTGTCTCTCCCACAGAATTTCATTTTCTCTAATGACACAAACACCACTGGCTCCGTGACCTTGGCAGCTCCTTCACGGGGCACATAACTTATGCCATCTTTCCACCTTTATATGAGTTGTGTGTCTCAACTCCCACGAGCTGCTCAGAGGGACGTGCTCCAGCCCAACACATGCATGGTTGAGGATGCAATTACTGGAACAGCCTTTCCGAGCTGCCCTCTGCAAGAGCAAGAGGTCGGATCCTCTGCGGGTCTGAAACCTGGAGCAGATTCACAATGGCACTGGTGTGATTTATGCTAGGAGAGAGTTTGTGCCGGCTTGTGTGTCCATGTCAAATTTGCTTTTATAATAAGACTCCTCTGAGATTTTATTCTTTAAAATAGTTACAGCTGTTTGGTAGTTCTCTTTCTTCGGCTATGATACTGCACTGGTTACTGCCCAGAGTTAAAAAGGTAAGGGACTACTGTTACGTGAATACAATATGACCTAAGGAGCAAATACAGTAGATTTGTTCCAGAGATTTTGGAAGTGTAAGTTGGGAGAAGTATGTACCAACAAAAGCTGTCTTCTAGTTTCATGAAACTTTTTATTAGATGAGATTGAGTGGTTCGTGTATTGACAATCAAGTAAAAAATGTAACACATCATCAGAGACTGGCATAAAAATTGCTGTAAAAATTATGGGGGTTCCTCAGAAGCAGGAAATAATCATAAATCAGAGTGAAAGGTTTCTCTGAGATTTTTGGCCTCTTTTCCTTAGACTCTATGTTTGTCTGAACATTTCAGGCAACAGCTAGTTTTCTGTATGCTCATAAGCACCCAGGTTCTGAACTTAGTGGCACTTCACACACAGGGCACTCAGTTATTTCACATACCTGGGCTGCCACAGCTCCAACTCAGCTTTCTCTGGAAGTGTCTCTCATGTTAAGACAGAACTGCTAGAGGAAGCCTAAGAAAGAGCTTTTCAAACTCTTCTTTCCCACAGGCTCCTGAAAGGGTCAACAGTGGAGCATCAGAGCAAGTTTGGTTTTTTTTTTTTTGTTTTTTTTTTTGTTTTTTTTGCTTTGATATTATACTTCAACATTGAAGTGAAAATCACTTGGAGTGTCTGGCTTGTTTTGTATTTTGTGCCAGGTATCGAGGCAGAGTTGGCTTGCACACCAGACAAGTAATCTGTCACATGGGACAATGAACTAATGAGGACAGCAAAACACACACTGCCCTTTGAGAGGAGGTATCAGCTGCCAGAACAATGCATATTGTTAGAGTCGTTTGTCATCTCCTGCTTGTAGGTCTTTGCTGATGTTGTTTCATGTGGGGATATAGGAGAAATAAGCAGCTCTTTCTGTGAAAAAAGGCTCTAGCAAACTGTTGATGTTTTCCCACTTCCAGGCATGGTGGGAGAGTCAAAACAATATTCATTAAAGCTTTGTCAGCCTCTCTGCTCAGTTCCCACTTTTCCGTGACTAAATGGCAAGATCAATTCTCCCCCACCCCACTATTCCATCAGTTCTCAGAATAATTATCTTTCTGATTTTCCAGTTTGATAAAACTAGATACAGACTATAATTTGCAATTTTATTATTGAAATAACATACATATGGTATTATGGATCAGTGACAATTTCAAAAGTCATCATATTATACTTTAAGATAAAACAAGAATCTGAACAACATATATACTCTGTAATTCATTTGTTTTGTGGCACCAAGAATCTATGCAGGCCATTAATAAATAATGAAAGTTGAAAAAATTACAGATCATTAATAATTATATAGATAGCAAAACTCAGTAATTTAACTCTCAGCTGGGATTATCCCCTTCCTAGATAACTACTGAAATGATTTTCAATCTTCAACTCCTTTCTTGCAGCTATACTGTAAGAAACTGCCCAGTTTTCACAGTATTATCCTTATTAAACTCTGGATGTCTGTAGCTCCATGCAATAAATTTAATGAGTGCAAGACCCACTCACATGAAAAGAGAGAGTTCTTTCATCATGAGACTAGAATTTGACCCCATTTTTTTTTGAATGAGAGCTGCTTCATATCTTTTGATATCAGACAGGGCATGGTGAGGTTGGCTGAAAGCCAGGGTGAGGTTGCTCTGCCCCAAATCAGTCCGAGGGGCAGGAGAGAAAACTGAGATGTGAACAGAGAGACTCCTGAAAGAGCTGCCAGCCAGGGCCTCACTCTGCTTTGAAACCAGAGAGGTGTCAGAGGCTGAGGGCTCGGGGTCCCTGGGCACCACCACTGCTGCAGGGCAGGGACAGTGCCTGGGGCAGAAACGCGTGGCCTTGACCCAGGATCGGATTTTATTCAGCATAATGAGAGGGAACACTGCCTGACCACACACTGGTGGAGGCTCAGTAACTTTTTAGCCCAAATTTCATTACAGATTTTGACCTAAACCCTGCAGGTAACACCGCTGATGGCAGAACCCTGTGTCCCACTGAAATTAGTGATGCTGTACCACAGTAAATTAATCTCATCCAAGCCTTCAGCCCCTAACCTGCAGCTGATTCTTGAAAGGTGACTCTCAGCATCGCTGTACCCCAAAAACATTATCACAAACATTGAAATTAGCCTTTTTTATATTTCCCATGTAACACTTGAAAACTGTTCTTGATTGAGGTCTTGCTGAAAATAAGAAGAAAACATTCTAAGTTTGAAAGTGTGTCACTTTGAATTTATGATTATTTTTCCTATACAGAGGTTATTCAAGACTAGAAAATTAAAGGATCAATTAGCTGAAATTCATTTAATTCTTAATTCTTTCAAGGCAGTGGGATTCTCAGCATTATAATTAGAAATAATTTTCATATCCTTTATTTTCTGTTTTAAAATCTTCCTTTTAGTTTCCCATAACAGTATCTTTCTCCTGCCTTGATTTGACAGCTTGCATTTCCAACAGAGTCTCAGTAAGTTTAGTAGAAATTTACTTCCTGATCAGGGCCTTAAAAAAGGTATTACATTACATCTCACAATGTTTTCATGTCCCACTTCTTCAGGTCATCCACGGTGTAGTTCGTCTGACTAAATTTTGACATTTCCATTTAGGACCTCTTTCTAGTCTATGAAGAGAGATAAATCCTTGCACGGTCTGAATTTAGACTTCTAAAGTAGGTCATGGGAATTGTACTTATTCACTCATGCCTTTTCTCTCAGCTGACTACAAAGAGACCTGGGGTGACTGGCACAGCTGGAGGCATCTGCACTGAAGATCTCTAAAGCTGGATGAGGTGAATCCCACCCCTGTGTCATAATAAAGGCAAATTGTCAGTGATAATGGCAAATATGATCTTCACTTGTTTGGCCCCTTGTTCTGTTACCTGAATCTTTGCAGAATGACTATAAATATAGCACTACTGACTTTTTACAACATTTGGGACAAATCTACTTATATTACAGCCTGCAATGGAACAGAATGTTTTATTACTCTTGCTCAAGGAAAAGACCAAATCACTCCCTCTGTTATAAAAGGCCTACAAGTGTTTATCTGAACAGGAGGCATTGATATTCTTTTATCCTTTTGTTGCAGCTGAGCAGCACACTGGGAAGCCCTGATGTGGAATTCACAGGGATCCCAAGAGCTACTTAGAAGCTTGATTTTCATTTAACTTTTTTTTTTTAAAAAAACCTCCAAAAATCTGAAACTAGGGTAAGGGAAGAAGGAAAAGAAAATGATGAATTATTTTGAAGAGCTTTGGATCCAAGCAGAGACTTGGCCTACTTTCATTATTTAATTGTCAGGAGAAGAATTTCCTCCCTCATGTCTTTTTTATTTTTTTTTAAATACCATCCCTCTAAACACTCTTTCATGCAGGTATTATTTCCAGCTTAGAAAATGAAATTGTTAGTTAAAATGAAAATATCAAAAGTTGACACATAATTGAACTGTTTCTTTTTATCCATGTAGATCATGATGATTCTCTTAGTTATTTCGGGAAGAGGCTAGGCACCTAGGCTGGCTGGCAGATATGGTTCAGCTACTCATGGAGTATCATCACTATTGTTTATATTTCATTAAGTGGGCTATGTTAGCCTAGAATTCCAGAACAAGTACCTCTGCTGAGATCTGTACAAATACTGAGATAAAAAGGAGGATGGAAATACCTGAAGTCCTTTAAGTATTTTGGTGAGGAGCTTTTCCTTTCTAAATTTTCCTAGGAGATGATCTTTATGGTTTCTGTGGTGCAGACATGTTTGCTCTTAAAAACGAAAATGGTCTTGGAAACAATTTACCCTGTAGACTATTAGTAGGTAACCATATAGCCAATATGGATTTGTGTCCTACATGCCCGAAAAGAGGAGCTCTAGACTGCATTTCCACTCCCTAAAGTCATAGAATGGTTCAGGTTGAAAGGGACCTTTAAACTTCATCTAGTACAACCCCCTCTGCAACCAGATCAGGTTGCTCAGGCCCCCATCCAACCTGAATGTGTCCAGGGATGGGGCATCCACCACCTCTCTGGGTAACCAGGTCCAGTGTTTCACCACCCTCAAAGAAAAAAATCGTAAAAAAATTATTCCTTGCATCGAGACTAAATCTACCCACTTTTGGGTTTAAACCTTTATCCCTTGTTCTATTGCAACAGGCCATCCTGAAAAGTCTTTCCCCATCTTTCTTATAAGACCCCTTTCCTTATTTATGTATTTCAGTATGTAAAGCCACCATGAGGGATCCTCAGAGCCTTCTCTTCTCCAGGCTGACCAACCCCATCTCTCTCAGCCGGCCCTCACAGCAGACGTGCTCCATCCCTCTGACCACGTTCGTGGCCTCCTCCGAGCACACTGCACAAATTCCACATCTTTCCTCTGCTGAGGACTCAGAACTGGACACAGTATCCAGGGGGGGCCTCAGGAGGGAAGGGCAGACAGGGACAATCCCCTCCCTCAGCCTGCAGGCCACGCTCCTGATGCAGCCCAGGATGCTGTTGGCTTTCTGGGCTGTGAGTGCACACTGCTGGCTCATCTCCAGCTTTTCATCCACCAGAGCCCCCAAATGCTTCTGCCCAGGGCTGCTCTCAGTGACTTCATCCTCAGCCTGTGCTGATACCGGTGGTTGCCCTTACCCAGGTGCAGCACCTCGTACTTGGACTTGTTGATCACTAGATTCTGGTGGGCCCACTTCTCAAGTTTGTCCAGATCCCTATGGATGGCACCTCATCCTTCTGTTGTGTCAACTGCACTGCTCAACTTCATGTCATCTGCAAACTTGCTGAGGGTGCACTCAGTCTCACTCTCTACATCACTGATAAAGATATTAAAGAGCACCAGACCCTTGAGGGACACCACTTGCCACAGATCTCCACCTGGACATTGAGCCCCTTGCCACTGCCCTCTGGATGGGACCATTCAACTGTGCAAGTCATCCAAGTCTCCTTCATATTATTTGTACCTCCCTGTGCAAATTCATATTTGTCTGGCTTATTATTCTTCCCTTTCTCTCCATTAATAGAAGTATTAGTCATTTTGGGGAGTGGGAGAAGCAGAGAATGGAATCTTGAGGATATGTTGCCACTGATTACACTTCCAAGTTGCAAAAAGTGCTGCTCCCAAATTTAGTACCATGCACTAGATTGCAAGGAGCAATGCACCATAAATTACTGTATTTATGACATGCAATACAATATATAGACCATTTTGTGAAATTTCTGTGACAAGTGCACAAGAATTATTGAAAAAATACCACCCCATTAGGTACCAAATGCAATGGAAATTTATAGCCACCTCTGTTTCCACACCTGCAGGCATTAGTGTCAACAGTATATTTCCCCTCCTCTCCCAGTCTTGACTGCCTCATGCTGGTAGCTATAGTGTGAAATAATCAGCATTCGTCCATTAGGTAAATAGCTCTGTGTGTGTTTTGAGGACAAAGGGATTTTTCTTCTTTTTCGTCTTTCTGGTTTTTTTCCCCAGTATTGTATGTCTGTGCACAGGTTTCCCAGGGAACCAGGCAGACAGAGCAATTTGTGGAAAAGCCTGAATTAGGGAAAAGAAAAAGAGAGCTTGCTGCAAGTTATGTGGAAGGAAGTCTTCTATTATATATTTATTAGGAATACAGCATCCCTGTAAGCATGATTAAGGCCACTGATACTTGTATCAGAGAGAGGTGATTTTCCCAATCTATGCTGCTGCTAACATGTGAATAACTTGCAAATCCTGTGGCCCACGCAATAATAATGTGTCACCTTTGTAAATCAAGCCTTACATAAACTAGCAAACAGGAAGAAAAAAGAGACAGTAGCTAATTGAGCGCTAATTGTGCCTGACAAAATTCTCAGCCAGCATATGCTAATATTCCGAGTTAGGAGGCTGGGCTGGATCTTAGGAGACTTCACCTGTAATATCTAATATCCAGTTCCTCACAGATGACTATGACTTGATTTTTAAAAGATCTGTTTCAGCTGCTAAATCCATCTAGATCCTCCCAGAGCCAGTGTTTGGATTCTCAAAGACCACTACTCAGTCACTACTGAAAGATTTCTGGAATTTCAGGTTTCTCAAATAGACCCTAAAGGTAATCACTACCAGGTACACTCAG
Organism: Daphoenositta chrysoptera; assembly: GCA_013397915.1. Classification (NCBI taxonomy): domain Eukaryota; kingdom Metazoa; phylum Chordata; class Aves; order Passeriformes; genus Daphoenositta; species Daphoenositta chrysoptera. The sequence continues at coordinate 107,286 of VZRO01005793.1, read as the reverse complement.
ACTTGCCTATGGTCATATAGTAATAGAGGGAAAGGTGGGGTCTGAGTGTTTGATGACCTGTTATTATGTCAAATGCCTTCTCTTTAGGGCCACTAGTCAGGCTTCATGGGATGCACCTGCTGGCTCTGGCTGTGCCTCTCTACCTAAGGAAATTCAAGGTATTCTGTCACCATTTTTACTACTTTTATAATGTCCATTTTGCTGCTGCTCTTTTCTTTTTTTCTTTTTTCTGAGTGGATTTGAAAGCATATCTCCTATGCTTTGTCTTATCAACAAACTGGGATATTGTGTGTAAGGCTCTCTCAATCCCTGCTTCTAAAGCAGTTCCAGTTTGCATGACACTGTGAAATATTCTGTAGACTAAAAGCACTGGAATAGAAGTTGGAGTCAAAGAATGAAGGGGATAGGGTTAGCTTAGGGAAATGTGGCTTTGTAAACGTATCTAGGGACCTCCACTACTGAAATGCCTTGGAATCAAACTCTGTTTACACCTGAAGTCAGGAGTAGTTCTTTGTTGTAGTCACTTAAATTCTGTTTCTCAGAATCCTCTCTGTCTCTTAAATCGAGCTAATTTTATTTCTTGATACAGTTATCAGGGTAAACACATGAAGGACTTTGAGATGATCAGAACTCCTGGTGGCTGCCCACTTTTGAGGAAAAAAGAACCCCAAGCAAAATAAAACAAAACAAAAGCATAACAACCCATCTAGAAAATGTAGACTTAGATCTGTGATTTGATCAGGCCAACAGTGATTATTATATATGTGCCTCTGTATGGTACTACAATGAAAAATGGGTCTGATTATGCTCCGTTTTCCTCCAAGTAAGCTCTGCTTTTTTTTTGATGGAAAAAGAAAAGATTAATCTCAATGTTCTCTCAAGGTCAGCAAATGACTTCCGGCATGTATATCTAATACCTCTTTTCCAAGCATGGGTCTTTTATTCCCATTACAACTTTTCGTTCTAAACATTATGAGTCCAGTTTCCCTGAAGAAAATGCTGTAAAAAGAACTTTTTTTCTCCCTGAACATGAAATTAAAACACAGCATAAAAACATTATTTATTTTCTTATAGACTGGATGGATCACTGTCCCATACTTTGTCCTATATAACACTGGTGTGCTGGGTAGCACGACCTGGGTCTCTCCAGGTGAGTATAACCAAAAGATGTAAATGTTAGCCCTAATGGAAATGTATTACAAGAAAGAAAAATAAATTAACTTACCAGATAATACAACATAATTTATTTCCTCCAGAGAGCATATTTTCAGTGCAGATTTTATTTTAATAAACTTGTCTCATACAATATTTCCCAGCACCACTTTCAATCCAACTTCAAATGCATAACAGCTTTGGAATATAAATGATAGTTTACCTAATGCAACTTGAAGATTCAGCTCAGACTCAAGACTACTGATTAGTGTTCTCATTTGCAGAAGATGATGGGTCTGTATCTGACAAATTTTGAGACAAAATACTTATCTGCCTCTTGTGTCACAGACTGAGGTTTATTTTTGTCTCTTCTTGTGTTCCCTTCCTGTGGCAACTGGATAAACTTACTGTAAACCTCACGGGGCCTGAATAAATCATCAGAGCTAAGTTTTGTAACATAACTAACTAAATAAATAAAATAAAGGATGAAGATTGTTTCTGGCAAAGAAGGATTTGCTGGAAGGTAATAAATAACAGTGGTATACCTTGGGGGTCCATTTGGTAAAGAAAGTTCTCTTTAATACAGAGATTATTTTCCTCTGTTTTGAGACTGCCCTAAATCCAACAGGGAGTAGCCTGTCTTCTACCATCATCTATCATTACATAAAGTCATAAAATATGCCCCAATCATAAAATATGGTTGGGATAATTTAAAAGGTGAGAAGATTTCTTTCTGTTGGCAACACACCACATGTGCTCTTTTGATAACACTCCCCAGCATCTGAGACAAAAGGAACCAAGCTCAGGTGTGAGCCACCATTTATCTAGAAAGCTCAGGTTTTTCCACTGTAAGTAATTTAGGGGCCTTCCTAAAGAGTAAGTAAAACCTGCCCTTTTTCTGTGGCTGTAGTATATATTTAAGACTGTATCTCCTACATTCTGGAGGAGTAGCTTCTGGTTTTCTGCACCTTACAATTAGTATAAGCCCCTCCTGATGAGCTAAGCCCTTTTGCCTCTGCAAGGTCTCCCAGAACCAGGAACTGTCCAAGCGGGCAGGATCTCTGACTGAAAGTAAAATTGAAACAAAATAATTAAATCAATATCTCTTTGTTTCTGCTGGCTGGGTTGTACAACGTAACTAAAAGCATGCTAATGGAGGAGTAAAAAAGAAGTGGGAAGGGAGGGAAAAGCAAAAGCTCTCTGTGGGTAAGTGTGTAAGTCACAAGGTTAAAGAAAAAACCCATGGATAACATGACAGGCAAATCCATAAAACTAATAACTTGCTTGAAAAGGTGAATTTGACCTCAATATATTTCACGAAGCAAAATATGTTCACTCAGTATTGTGATCCCTGGAGAGTTATGCAAAGGATTTGTTAATTTGTTACCCACTGAGGCACCTGCAGGTGAATGTGCAGAGAATGCAGCTGACTACACTTCTGCTTTGTCATTCTACCTCGTCCTGATCATCCTTGCTTTAGTAATTATGGAATCAGAGGAAAAATGTATCGATCTTTCATATGTAATTGGAATAACAGAGCAAGATGCCTTAATTGCAACCAGTGAGTATTGCATATTGATATTTGAACTTATAGAATTTCCTATAAAGTATAATGAGTTTTCTTGGGGAAATGTAATGCAATTGCAGGAGCTGATTAGGAGAAGCTCCTGACAATGCAGCTAGGAAGATGCAAAGTAGTATTTCTAGTTATATTTGCTATTTAAACATGTTTTATACAAGTTTATTTAGCATTGTATTTTTTGGTGGTGCCATTCCTCCACCTTTGATAAAAACACAGAAAAGAAGTACAAGATCTCCTGGAGGCAGTGGTGTTCCTATGAGATTCACTGCTATAACTGATATTAATGTGTTTACAAAGCTAATCAGGTACAATGAGCTTATCTGGCTTCAGCTATAGAAAAGACACCTTAGATCTTGTTTGTGTTCCTCTACCAGGACATCCTGACCATTGAACAGTTTTGTTGGAAGAGACCTTTAAATGTCACCTGGCTCCAACCCCCCTGACACGAGCGGGGACATCTTCAACTAATCCAGGTTGCTCGGAGCCTTTGATGGAGGAAGGTTTCCCTGCATTTGGGAGAATGTGTTGTTTCCATGAGAGGAATGTCATAAATTGGCTGTAGAAAATTGGTTCAATGTCATCCCCATCACTTGCACTGATGTCAGAAAAAGGATACAGTAGGGAGTGGGTGACATGATCCATACAGTGGAAAAAGGACTTCCTCACAGCAGGAATTGCAATCAGTTTTGCTCAGACAGGTAAATACTAGGAGGATGCAGAGATTGGTTTTTTCTAGCTGTAATTGACCTTACAAAAAAATCAATCTCATGTACTGGAATAACTTCTACCATCTAGCACTGGGCTGAAGGAGGGTTCCAGCACTGCTGAGACCTTTGCATAGGAGTGGGACTATTCCTCAATACTTCTTCACTCAGATCAGGTTCCCTTGTCAGTCCCTTTGAGTTCTCACCTCCACATATGACAGACAATGACAGAGGTCGTGGCGAACACAGGCTGCAATAGCCTCCTACTGCCTTTATTTGGGATATTAGTTTTATCAAGCTCTCATTTCCCTTTTTTCTAACTTTAAAATCTCAGCTGGCTTCCTTTTTGAAGTTGGTTTTAAAAATGGAAGTAGAAATACAGCTAAAAACCCCAACCAAATAATCAAGCAAAGTGAAAAATCTATCAGTAAATCCCAGTCTCTTGCTCTGTCAGTCTTGTTAATTGCCACTTTATGTAATACCTTCCTCTTCTGCTAAAGGTTATTAAGAAAGATGCTGAAGCCAGACACACTTAGAGTTTGGTATTTTATTAGAGATTACACTGTGAGGTTTTCATCTGGGCTCTGACACAAGGGACTCCCTCTGCTCACTGGTCCATAATGACTGACCTACATTTCTCTGCCGACCAGGGCTTTGCTGGATGACTGCATTACCCAGCAGAATTTGACTCCCCTCACTGTATTCATTTGTCACAGCAATTAAATCCATGTGTTGATTTATTGAGTGCAGACCTGGTGTGAAATATAGGAATGCACAGGACTCATTCTTTTCTTTCTGACATTACACTGCCTCTGCCCAAATGGCATTTGGTTATCTTCTTGTTGCTTTTAACTTCCCTAGATTTACTTTTGTCTTTTAGTGACAAAAAATGACCACATCCCTTAATTTTGTAATATCTCATTCCCCCCCACCCCCTTTCTTTTTCCTTTATATTTATTAACATTAGTTTCATTAATGTTATGTCTTCCCTTTACTGTCCAACATGGAATTTACTCCATCCCTCCGCTACCATTCAGTTATGAAGATCTGAGAAAGACCCTGTAACCCTGGCAGGGGATCCAAGTAGGAAGTGAGTGTACAGAGCCCCAAAAATTAATAGAGTGCCAAAGCCTCTTCAATTAGCTTATCAATACATCCATGATCACTGTGTCTTTTGAAAATTAGGGATTATAGATGGTTTCACCACAGAGGACATGGGATATACCCCCAGATAAAAATGGCTAATTGACAAATGCACAATGAAAGAGAGGAAAATGAGAGCTAAGATTTATCTGATACTTTGGGTGCAAATCAGGTAATCTGTGTATGTAGTGGGAAAACAGAGCTGGAAAGAATCTGGAGAGTGAACATGTACTGAAACCCTTACCAAAATATTTACCCATGGTCACAGCACTTATGGTAAGACACAGGAATGGACTGATACCCCAAACCAGTCAGTATAGAATCATAGAACCATCAGAGAATGGCTTCAAATGGAAGGCACCTTCAAATTGCATTTTATTCCAGCCCCCTGCCATGGCCAGGGACACCTTCCACTATCCCGGGTTGCTCCAAGCCCCATCCAATCTGGCCTTGGACTCTTCCAGAGATGGGGCAGCCACAAATTCTCTGGGGCAGCCTGATCCAGTGTCTCAGCACCCTCCAGAACCTTCTCTTTTGCAGGCTGAACAGCTCCAACTCTCTCAGCCAGTCTTCTTGGGAGAGGTTTCTCAGCACTAAGATCAGCTTAGTGGCCTTTCTCTGGACTCATTCCAACAGATCCATGTCTTTCTTTTATATTCCTAGAGGAAATTCAAAGCTTTTTTTCTTGGGAGTCAGATCTGAAAGACGACTTAACCTGAAGAGTCTGAGTTCAGTGATTGTCTTCATATCTTTGTTTCAGCCTCCTCTCCAGCCCTCCTGGTGCCCAAGCTGTGCAGGCAATGGAGTATTTGACATTACTGTGAGTCAGGAGGCAGAAATTTTGCTCCAGACAGGGCTGAACAGTCCAGTCCTAAGGTGGTACACCCTGGTTCCTTGGGAGAAACAAACATCTCTCCTCTTTTAATTCATGCTTACTAATTCAGGGACCTCAGAAAAAACCCTTGACCATTTCTTTTTATAGTGCAGCCCTGGAGTAGGCAAGAGCAGTCCTGCTCTCTGTTCTTCTTGCAGTATAAAACCTACGTGGTTGCAATGTTCCCTAAGAATTTGCACACCAGTGGCTCACTTCCTTCATGAAACCAAGAAGTCCTAGTCCGTGGTTTCCCCTGCAGGAGAAAATCTTTAAAGAAGTGTGAGACAGAAGAGTATAACATTCTGAAAAGGGCAAGTTATCCCTGTCATTCTGTGCATACCCAGGTGACAAAAAAGGGAACTTCAAGCCTCTATCACAACAAGGTGATTTTATATCTCTGAGTGAATATTTTTACTTTTTTAGTGTTGCATTAAATGAAGAGAAACAGTGAAAAGGATTGAGGTTAATTATGAATATTTTTAAGTTTTTGCTGTCATATAATTTTCTAGATATAGGAACTCTGTGTCTCCCTTCTGAAATGGGCTTGGGGCAATGAGAGCAATGGACAAAGATGTTTTAGAGTAGCCTTGGGAAAAATGTTCCAATTCTGGCGAAAGGAGGGATCTGGAGCAACTTTCTGGTCTACTTCATCAGGATGGTGCCCACTGGCTCCCATGATGGTCGGGCCCTTTGGGGAGACTGACCTGTCCCCCTCTATTATGTGATCCCAGACAGGTTTCCCTGGCATCTGCGTGCTAGAGCAACGTGAAGGTGAATAGGGACTGTTGATTTTATGAAACAATGTGCTTCACCGTATGCTTGAGACACAGAATAGAAACAAATAATGCATTTTCTCGGTTCTTTGGCACATTGTACACACAGTGTGTGGGATTGACACAACTGCACAGAATTAAGAACGCTTATAGCATCAAGGAAACCTCTCATTTATTTCAAGTACTGAAGCTCTAATGGTTTATAAACAGCAAGTTCACACTCTTCCTCTCCACAAAACACTTGTCAATAGTTATATTAATTTCCTTTTTAAACTCTTCTCCTTGGGATGACCTTACAACTTGTTACAATCTGAAAAAAAACCCGAAAAAACCCAAAAAAAACCCAGAAAAACAAAGCAGTAACATTTGGAATTGAATAAAATATATATTTTTAAGTAACTGTCTGAAATCATCCCCTGTACAAGAAGAGATCCCCAATGTCATTTCTCTCCACAGAGAGAGTCAGACAAGCAGGATGAAATGGATAGCAAGGAGGGGTTTCCTTGGCAACATGTGCTTGAAAAGATTCAGAACTTCTCCCTTCCTCCTAAGACACATTTTTTGTATTTTTTTTTAATGTTTGTTTGGTTTTTTTCCCCCCTACACATTTTTGTGTGAAAGAGAGGCAGGATTGTGAATCAGGCCACTGAGTCTGGTCCTTCCCTGCTGCCAGAAGCAGTTGCACACATCTGACATGGGATTTGGACTCCACTGGGGCTTTGGAATGGCTCCTGCTTAGGATGGACTTTGCCAGCTCTTGAGTGAAAAGCAAACTCTCTCAGTATCAGCATTCACTGTTAGTCCTACTTGGATTCACACACACACAGGGGGTTTTTTTCCATGTTTTTCTTTTCTTGCCCTCAAGGCTAAGTTAAGAAATGAGGTAGGAACATTAGATCAAATAATCAGCTTAGCATGATTCAAAGATTTTAGATGATCCAGGTTAATATCACCTGATTTCAGATGCCTAAATGAAAAATGGCCATCTGAGTGGAATGACTGCACATTCCTATTGATCTGGCAAACACCCAGAGTAATTCAGATCTCTGTTGGGTTGTTTTGTCTTCTGCAGGCACAGATCAGGTGTAGGATCATGGAATCATACAATCATTAAGGTTGGAAAATATCTCCAAAATCACCAAGTAAAGACTTTGCTGTTCAGTTAGGGATGCTAGAAAGACTGTCCCTCTGTTTTATGTGTCTCACTGTGCAGCTGAAGGCCTTAGAGACTCTCTATTACCATGAAAGCACCTCAAAGATCAGAAGGGTGCAAACTTACATCAGCTTCCAATCCATCCTGCAATAACACATCTGCTTTTCTTCCTAACAATTCCTCCAGATTTCCAAATCAAACAAATACTATCTGATAGTTTCAGGCTTCAATTCTTTTCAGGTCTCTGAAACTACTCCTAACTTACACTAGGGAATTGAAATGAGTTAATTAAACCCACAGACAATGCTGAATGAAGTGCAGAGCCAGGAGTTAGGTTCAATGATCCTGGTGAGTCCTTCCCCACTCAGCATATTCTATGATTCTATGATATGAGATTTTGGTCCCACTGAAGTCCATGGGAAACTACCCTCCTGTTGAGTAGAGTTGTCATTCAAAGGTGTAATAGACTCATCTTGAATGGGGAACCAACTGAAAATATGTTTTCTAGTTGATCTGATAAGGGTGAGGAAGGCCACAGTAATATTCTTTTACCATTGTTGTTGTTCCATTTATTCAAGTGTGTTCTTAATGCTGCATCAGTTTTCAGTCCAGGCCTGTTTATAAAGTTTTGTAGGAGAGCTGCTTGTCTGGAATGTCAAAGAAACTGTGACAAGGCAGTTGATGACTGATGACTCCTTCCTGTATGCAGGACATGGGATGTGCATGGTAGGAGTTGTTAAATTGTGCTGCCTAGGTTTCTGTCCCCTATGAACTATTCTAACAAACTTAATAACAACACCATTTTATGAAAGAACATTGTGTGTGGATGCAGTCCAACAGTTACAGGCAATGGCCCAGTAATAACCTGCAGTGCTTTTATGCTGGAAACAGCCTCTTTCTTTGGAGTCCTATGACAGCTTTTTGTCGTTAGACAGAATAAAAAAAGACCTCAATAAGAGCAAAGTTTGGGAAAACAGATTTTCATTTATGAAAAGAAAAAAAAAACCAGAAATATAATTATCACGTATAAAGGGCCAAAGATAGGTGGCTTGGAGTCAGGATGAATGAAATTTAATATTGGAGTCAGGGAGGGGAGCTCTGTGACCTTTAGTAGGCAGAAAATCAGGAGATCAGAGAGTTGTAGAAGAGCCTGTGAAATAGAGATGGGAAATACAGACTTTCAATGAGGAGCAGATTGGGACATAGGGCAAGAGGACTTATTTACTCTCTCTGAGCTTTGATCTCTTTGAATTTAATATCTGGGGTATCATACAAAGCAATATGAAGCTTACACCCTCCTTTTGCTTATTTGGAGAAAGATTACTTAGTCTTGGAAAGTAATTAGAGTATTTTGGTGGCAGTGCTTTTTTGTAAAAGCTATTCCACAAATTCACTTGTTTTCATAATAATTAATTTGAACAAACTCCAAAAATATGTTTTATTACATCTGCAATTCCCTCTTGAATAAAGCAAATTGCATTTTTACATCAGAGGACAGATCAGTGACTCTTTCTTCTGGATGCACTGGAATCGTGAAAATAACCCACTGGGAACATTGCAAGGCCTCAATTTCTGAGTTTTTTTAATCATAATTGCATATTTATAAATTAGAACAGACTTTTCTAATTAATTTTGTATCGTGCGAATAACATTGGTTAGAAACAACCTGCTGTATTAGTAAAACCCTTGCCAAGAACATAGCAGACTGGAGTCACATTCAGTTTGAAGGGAAATGAAAGGCAGCCAGAGCAGTGACTAGCCTTTTGTTTCACTCATGAGAGGTAGTTACCAACTCCAAAATACAAAGATAAAAGCCTTTCAATAAACTGACACCTTCTGCACATTAAGTCCCCAGAATGTTTTTAATTCTGTCAGGCACAAAGGAGATGAGCAAATAAAAAAGCAATTTCCAGTCAAAGTAAGCAAAGCAATATTATTTGGCGAAAAAAGGTGGTTATGATGGATTTCCTTTGTGCCTAAGCAGTCAGTGTATGAAACAGTGCACAGCTCCATCCTACAATGTGCAGAACCATCTTTGGTGGCTCTGGATGCTCAGGTCTTTCTGCAAACAATCTGCTTTGATTTTGTAGGCAGGACATCATTTGGGTATGAGCTGGCAGCAATGACACAGAATTTATGGGAAATCCATAAACCACAGCAGCTGTAAACCAGGCAGGATGTCTCAGAGGGCATTAAATGCCTGTGTTTAGGTAACTGAATCCTTCCCTTGATCTCTACAAGTCCATTGTACATGGTCTTTATTCTGCCTGAGATCAAGCAGCTTAAAAATCCCTTCTTGTTTTTACAAGGAAAGTCTTGTTATGGCATCCAGTTGTCAGAGCTGGAAATTGCTTTTAGTGTAATTAATGTATTAACTTTTTAAGCAGAAATACTACCATTTTTATTAGGCCAGGCATATTACTATACAATTACTGACTGATTTAGACAAACTCTAGTATTTTCCCCCTTTCTTGTTATGTTTTTATACTTGGCCTTACAGTGTCTCCCAGACTGCCAAGGTCAGTGTTGCCTGCATTTCCCAAGGAGGAAGGGGTTGTGATGAGTTACCAATGTCCCAGGTTCTCCACCCATCTTCATATGATTCTTACAGTGAGGAAGTTCTTGCTCTATAATCTGGGGAGCTTCCTGGGTATACTTTGATGTTTTCTTAACACTGTCTGCTTTTTTCATTGGTTTCAAGATAAAGTGAAGTTTCACCATCACCTTCTCCATCTTCAATTAACACAAAGACATATGTGTTTAGCAATGACTACTCAGGTTTGCTAGACCTTTCCACACATGACATTTAGAGATGAACTAAAATGATTTAAGCTAAAACCATTTGGACAATACTCATCTGACAGCTGGGGAACTGTTATTACACCTAAAACAGGCTAAAATCAGCTCTGAGACTAAGCTGGATAAATCCTCCCTCCAGCCTTTGTGAGTTCTTCAGTGTTTTACATGATGTCATCACCTAAGTGACATAGCTGGAGCTGTCCTTCAGTGCCACAACCTGTGGCACTACAAGTACTCTGAAAACCCTTCCAAGACAAGGGTTCCTCTTCTGGAAATGCTTATTGGGGTCTTTTCAAAGATCTCTGAGAATAAAGGAATAATTTAAGTGGATATTTTGGCCTGGAAGATATTTTCAGCAGAGCACTAGCTAGGGAGTCTCCTCTCAGTTTTTCCATGGACCTGAAGGTTTCCCTTGGGTTGTGACCTCTCTTTGTACTTTGCATTCTTACCTTGTATCAACAACAAAATTGAAGTGAGGGCTGTCCTGCACTCCCAGGGCAATGCTGCAGTGTGCTGCCTGGACATTAAAAAGGTCACCAAAATCACTGGCCTGAGTACTTCAGCTGACTTTTTTCTCCTCAGAAATGCGAAGATTAACTCCAGGTTAAAAAAAAGAAATCCTAAAATTTTTTCTCAGAGAAAGGATGAAATCTTGTAGAGCAAAGGATTTTTGCACACTTTTATGGCTGATGCCCCATCTTCACTGTGGGATTTCCAATTACTTTTAAAACTTTTATCTTTAACAGTCACACAAAGATATGTGGACATGAAACACAGGCAAACAAAACTGAGTTTTATTCCTGGAGAAACTACAAGAGAGAATGAATTCCCCATGACCAAGAATAGTCACATCATTTGAGGTTCTGTTGGCAGGCATACAAATATTGCAGTGACAATGGTGGAATAATAACTTCTAAAGAGTACAATCATACAAATTATTGGAATTAATCCCTCTCTTGTCCATGTCATTTGCTTGATCAGTAGTAGATGAGTACAAAGGATATTAGTAATGCAGATCCTAAATGCAAAGAGAAGTTTGGAGCTGTTGTTGCAAACTACTAAGGAATCTAGGATGTAAAAAAGAAACTACTGCCTATTTTTTTTAATTTGGCAAAGAAAATCTATGGGCTTCTGGGTCTATAAAATCTGATTCACAATCACTGTAAATAGGTGTCATTGAAGTGCAATGGTTGGCCCTCAGGAAACACATGTGTTTGGTGAAAACTGAGTAAAACTAAAAAACTCAGTGGAGTTGGGATGCTATAAATGCCAGCTGAGAATATGGCCCATATTGTTCCATCCTTGTCCTATTGCTAGCAAACAACATGAGAAACAGTATTTGTTCATGTTGCACTTCTGTGACCACGTGCAAAGTGACAGTGGCAAAAGCTTATCCTATGCTGCTTGCACTTGGATTTTTTCCTGTTGCATTATGGCAATTTCTGCATTCAAGATTAACATTCTCAGTTGTAATGTGTTTGCTTACATGAAATGCAAGTTGTAATTAAATTTCAGGCTGCTTAATTGTGCCTTCATTTGTATAAATTAGAAAAAGAGAAATAAAAAAAACCCCACCTTTCATTTTCATTTCCCTCTCAATATTGTATCTGAATTAATAGTTAAATAAGAGGGGGAAAAAAAAGAAAAAAAGAATCAATGTTAATTAGCATTTCCCAACCTGGAAAGGACATGTTGCCACAGAGCATGTATCACTTGCTTCACAAAGACAAAATACTTCAATAAAATGTTTTTCTACCCAGGGACTGAGAAATGAGCACTGGCTTAGCAAACCAGAATTCAAAGATTTTGCTTCATCCTGCTCATTATGGGTAATTGGAGCCAGCTCTGAGAAGGGATATGGGCTTTTAAGGTAGGACTTAGGTAGAATTAAGGCACCTGAATCTAAAAAGACTTAGAAAATTCATTTACTTGGACTTAAGACACCTGAATTGATGGGATTGACTTTGTACTAAACCATATCAGCTTTCAGACACCAGGCAGTCTCATGTTCTGGTGGGCACTCTCAGACCCCCAGGAATACCCTAATACAGCACACAGATAAAGTTGTGGATAACAGGCTGTTACCACATTGTCTTCCCAGAAGGGTTTGCCTGTGGGCATTGCCCTCCTCAAAGGATGCAAAGCTCATGGCAAGCTCTTTGCCAGAGATGGGGTTACAGGGAAATAATGGTTGCTCTGTATTTCCTCCTTTGAAATTTTGCCAGTGGGATCATAGAATGGCTTGGGTGGGAATGGAACTTAAAGACCACCAAGGCACAACCTTGTATTATCTTAATATCTATCTCAATACCTTGTATTATCTCAATACCTTGAAGGTATTAAGAAGAAATTCTTTACTGTGAGGGTGGTGAGGCACTGGCACAGGTTGCCCAGAGAAGTTGTGAATGCTCCATTCCTGGAAGCATTTAATGCCTGGGTGGATGGGGCTTTGAGCAACCTGGTCTACAGTGAGGTGTCCCTGCCCACATCAGGGGGGTTGGAACTGGATAATCTTGAAGGTCCCTTCCAACCCCAACCATTCTATGATTCTCTGATTGTCTGAAGGGCCATACAGGTACAATTTTTCTTGATAGAGAAAAAGCAAAATAATTTCAAACACTGAGAAACGTATGAATATTCAATCAGCATTCACTGAGCCCTAGCTGATATCCCTTTTAATTATTTATTTGTTGCTATCAGTGTGACAATTCTGGATATTCTGTGTATCCTCATAAATCACCAGTTGCTTATTAAACCGACCTGCACGTCCTCTGAGCACCAGCTGCCAGTGAGAGAGACATTTTGAGGTCTTCAGCAGATTGTTGCTTCCTTGCAGTGGGGTCTGGAATGAAGAAGTTTGTGTTGATATTAGCCACGACAGAAGGTAAAGGTGAAGCTGGTTGTAAAAAATGAGCTGGACAGAAGGGCCTCACAGCAGTAAGGCATGACTGGATCCTGATCTCTGTAACAAACATCAAGCAGATGGTTCCCTGTGCTGTGGGGATTGTCCTGGGAACAGGACGTTGCCAGGACAGAGATTTTGATCCTGAAAAAGGAGCACACACTGCAGGCATTGCTGTGTGCAGGCACCGCTGGCTCTGCTTTCTGTAAGGTTTTCTTGCCTTCCTCACTACAGTGGCACTAATGGGCACATTTGAGAGCAAACCAGCACCACGCACAGAGGTAGCTGCTTTAGATGCAAAACAGACAGGGGCTGCATCTTTGAATGTTTCCTTTGTATTAGCACTGACCCGGTTTGTCTGTAACAAGAAAGGGCTCGTTCTACATTTCCCCGGGCTGGCACACACAGCATCCTCAGCAAAGGCCCTGTGCCGGGGCTGTCTCCCTGCAGCAAGGCCTAATGGTAGGTACTTGCTTAAACCCATGAGATTCTGTCCCCTTCTTTTCCCCCGGGGACAGGGGATCGTACACAAAACAAGTTGGGAATGGATCTGAAGTTTTTCTACATCCTGTACCATGTGTGGGAATACACAAAATGGCCCACGCAGGGGATATTCCAAGGAGCATCACTGTTCCCAGGGACACCCTTTGGAACTATTTATCTCAGCAGGAAGATAGGGCTGGAAAACCAAGATGGAGCCCCATGTTCAGTGACAGGAAGCAGAAGAAGTTGTTATTCACTCAGTGATCACTAGCGGGTTAAAGAATGAAGCAGAGGGATTAATTAGTCTTGACTCTCACATTAAATACATTTTCTTGGGTTTGGGGTGTGAAATATTGACAAAGGAATTTTTAATTGCCCAGTTACAGTTGAAGGTGACTCAAGTTAACAACTGTTTATACTTATCTTTAAAAATCAGGGCCTACACAAAAAATGGGAATAACCCACCTTCCCACCTCTTTATCTGTTTCATATCAAAGTACCACAGTAAGGAGAACAAAAAGTTTAATCAAATCCTTCCTAACATGTACTTTCCAAGATCTTAGAAGATTTCCAGTCTTAGAAGGGGAAATACAAGCGTTGGGAGGGGAATGAAATGCAGCCCTTTATAAACCCTGAGATTAACTGTTTTTTAAACCCCAACCACTAATTCACTAAATTCACTAAATCCGAGATTCAGAAAGCAGAGGCTCCATCTCCACCATGCACCCTATGATTGTGTTTTTCTGGGCTGGTTGGTTTGGGGTGTTCTGCTGCAGAGGTTTTGACAGAACAGGGCAGTGCTGCAATCAAGAAGCAAAGCAGATATGCCAGAACTCCATGCCCCAATTGCTTTTTGGAATAATCCACAGTCTCATCCTAACTTTGGAAGTGTTATTTCATTTCTCCAGGTCTTTAGTTTTCCATTCTTGAATACCTTTAATTTTTTTTAACATATGCTGTTTGTGGATCACAGATGCAAACCACTCTTTTGCTGTTGCAGTTCCTATTATCAAGCAATATATTGTATCAGTAGACAGATTGAATTATACATTTAATTACATATTATGAATATTCATATGATGTTGGACTCTAATACATCAATCAAGGAAATAATTCTGTGAGAGCCATAAATTTTGTCCATATATTTTTAAAAAAGGTTAGTAAAATAAGAACTTAGGAGCAAAATCAGTTAAATTTAAGTGAAGTTGCTGTAATTTTTTCTTCATTGTTAGCATGAAAAAACCCTGTCACCAAAGCAAGAGGTGCAATCAAACAAGTTCCAGGCTCAAGCAGACTTGAGGATGGCAGTTTCAGCTGCTGGTCAAATTTATCTTTGATCCACCAGCTGATGCATTCCTAATCAAACTGTTCAGAATCTTTTTAAGCCTTTATCACTATTCATGAGGGCGAAATCATTACACGTACAAAATTAGAATTACCTACTTGATAAACCTGTGATAAAAGTGTAGCTGACTACAGCAGAGCAGCAGCTCTTGCACCTGAGAGATAAGTCAGGCTGCAGGAGGCTTTTCGTTCTCCTGGTTTGGAAGGTCAAGAAGAGGCAGAATTTGGGTGTGGTACACTTTTCTCTAACAATGGGTGTATGTCTTCTTGTCTTGCTGAAATACAGACTGGCAAAGAAAATGGACCATTTCTGAACAAATAGTTTTTAGTATTCATGGTAGAAATTTATTTAGGATCATGTGAAAAGTTTTTTTGCATACGTCTTTACTGATAAAACAACAGAATTTGACATGGGTTTGCGAACATTTAACAAGTGCATTGAAATAAATCCACAGGGGTTGACTTTCTTCCTTGTTTTTTTTTAAGGAATTATAACATATATACTGATAAATCTACATGCATAGTGTTTCAAATCAGACAAAACCCTGCATCTGGCCTGGAAAACATGCTCAGCCATTGCTGTCCAGCACCCCCAGGTTCTTTTTCAGTGGGAACTTTCCAGCCACTCTGCTCCCAGGCTGCAGTATTGCATGGGATTTTTGTAAGTATAGTGCAGGACTTGGCACTTCCTTGAAAAGAAAAGCAATCAAATGTAGCCTTTTAAATTCATATATTTCAACATTTGATGCCTGATATTGCAAAGACATAAAGCACACCACACAATTTTAATCAGACTTTTATTTAGGGTTCCCATGAAGTGGGAACAGGTTCTGCCCCTTTGGCCTGATTTTCACCTTGTCCATATCAGACAAAAACTGAAGTATTTCATCTGTGGACTTCGTCTGAGTTTTAAAAACTTCTTTAACTCCTGGAATATTTCTACCTCCTGTAACCAATTATCTTGGATGCTTAACCTTATCAAAAGCTTTTGAAACTCAAAGTTAAACCCTGTGGTTGCACATCTCACCATAGCAGGAATGACTTCAGAAAAGTGTTATCAGTTTCTTTGCTCTGCACATTCCATCCTGACACATGTGGAAATATGATGGCTATCATCAATAGCTTTGTATCTCTCTCTATTATAAAAGAAACAAACAAAGCGCTCAGGTGTTAAAAAATATATGAATTTCTTCCCCTGGTGTCTGCCTCCCCAGTAGCTTCTATATTGGTCTGAAATGTTGGGAGTTTTTTTTCATCTTTTGCCCATTAAAATGTTTTGGGAGAATCACCTGTGGTTATTTAGCCAAATAAAAGTCAAAGCCTATGGTGTAACTCAATGATGAGTGAGGAGTGCATGAAGAAAGCAAAATACTTCCCTGGATATAAAAAATAAAAGAAGAAACAATAAATATTGGAGAAATAATTTAACTAATTAGATTTGAGTGTATTTTTAAAATATCCTGTCTAACAATATAGTGGTCATATTTAAGTCTCAGCAATATTTTTCTTTCTAGTCTAGAGTGTTAATTCGACAGATAAAAGTTGCTTTCTTTCTTTCAGTGACTGACAGCATAAATGTCTGCCCTCTCATCCACCTAGCTATCATTGCACCTTACTGATTCTTCTTCTGTTATTTTTCTATAAATTGAAACTGACCTTGACTGTCCTTTTTAAATTTTATTGGAATGTTTTAAATTTTTAGTGTCCCTCAAACTGTTTCTTTCCCTCTTTTGGGTATTTGACTTGTTACCATCTTCAAGTAAAGGTGAATGTACAAATGGATCATTTTAACTGAGATGCTGGATTGACAGTATTTATACTGCATATCTGACCTTTAGAAGGGCCAGGGAAGCATCAGCTTCTCCCCTGCCCTCTTTTTTAAATTTTTTTTATTAATCTAGATGAGAGATTTAGAGGGTATTGCATATAAGTAAAGCCCTCTAAAATGAAGACCTTGTTGCATTTGTAAAATTATAACTCAGGCCTGTTACTTTGGCTTGGGAAGGACCATGGGAAAGAGGCATAGCTGACTTTGAGAGGTAGAAGAACATGCTGTGTGATGTCTTTTGTTCACTTAGGGGTGTGTGGTGATTGGTTGAATTGAGTTGTTGTGCTTCAAAACTATGTAAACACTGAGAGGCTGTATAAAAGAGGCTGCTTTCTTGAATGAATATTTTTTTGCCCTTGTCCGAGGCACTGTCCATGTGTTTTGTGGCCACCCCAACAGTGACAGAGGGAACTTCAGTTTTATTATCTTTCTTGGAAAGGTATTAGCTCATAACAGAAATAGATTTGATCTGGTTAAACCATGGTTCCTAGTGATACTGGAAGCTTTTAGGCATGTTGTTTGTGTATCTTTCTTATGAAATTATGATTTAAATATATTTGGGACAAGGATGAATTTTTCCTTCAAGTTTTTAATGGACTTGAAACGGTGGTGGTGTCCTGTATTCTTTCACCAGTAGAGTCTAATTTTATAGACTCCTAGACTTTAGCCCTCATGGCGTAAGAAAACTGTTCTTGGTATGCATGGAATGAAGATTTTGGTGAGGAATTTCTACCAAACATCTGGTTGCCAATGACCCTTAGCCATACAGCAAGCCTGTGTTCAGCTAGTTATTAACAGTCTTATTCTGCTATTCAAAACACAGGCTGTGAATAGCCTGATTTTTAAATGACACAAGAGATTAATAGGGATCAAAAAGCAGCTGCTCTCCTCATAACTCTGAAACCTAAGGACTGCCAGGTGGATCAAAACACTCTTGGTAGAGTCCAAATGGTTCCCGGGTTCCTCTCACACCAGGGAGAGGAAGTCTATTAGCAGAAGTTACAGGGCTGCAATGTTTAACATGTCCTTTTCTTTACCTTTGTCCTGGAAAACACTTTTGAAAATGGAAATTGTTTGACTGCACTGATAAGTCAGAAGCCTTGGTCAAAGAGCATATTAAGCTCCTTTTCTTTTTATCAAAGTGATTATTTAGAGCTCTGATTTCATATCTTGGTGTCTCAGTTCCAAGATGTTGCAAATATACAAATATTATTGATGGCAATAAGAGGAGACTGAGGAGAGACCTCATTTCAGCTTCCTCAGGAGGGGAAGCAGAGGGGCAGACACTGATCTCTTCTCTCTGGTGAGCAGCGACAGGACCTGAGGGAATGGCTGGAGCTGTGTCAGGGGAGGTTGAAATTGGATAATGGAAAAATGTTCTTCCCCCAGAGGGTGGCGGGGCACTGGAACAGGTTCCCTGGGGAAATTATCACAGCACCAAGCCTGACAGTGCTCAAGGAGTGTTTGGACAACGCTCTCAGGCACATGGAGTGACTCTTGGGATGCCCTGCACGGGGACAGGAGCTGGAATCACTGATCCTTCTAGGTGTCTTCCAACTCAGGATATTCTATGATTCTATCATTAAGGAGAAAGGACCTTCCAGCCCCACCAATGCAGAATGATCTCTACTTTTATTCAGAGAGGCATCTTGAGGATTATTTTACCCCTGGAAAACACCAGTCTTAGAGAGCATTGGCTAAAATCCCAGAAACAAATAAAAGAGTGAGAATTTTGTTAGCAAAATTTTTGGAGCCTTTATTTCATCTACCTACACTCTCCATGCTCTGAGTTACATGGAAGTCATAGCTCTAACTCCCTCATTACCCCTCCAATTTAAATGCTTTGAAAGATTCAGTTCATCAACCCAAAATGCAATCAGCTCAGCCAGCTAAGTGAACACAACAGAGAAATCTATATCGTTTGCCATGCAAGGAAGAAACACTGAGATTGATTCATTAGAGTCTGTCTTTCTTATGCTAACCTGCTCAATCAGAAAGCACATCCTGATGAAAATTTAAAGGACTTCCTGATAACTTAATAACAATATGGAAGCAGATCCTCTCTGTCAGCAGGTTTAACTCTGTAGTTTTCCATTAGCTTCGAATTCCCTGGTATAAATCACTCCTCTAAGTTCCTCAGATGTTAGAAGCAGAGGGTCTTGAGACATGAAATCACTTATAATTGGTCATGCTTTCCCTCAAGGGGAAAGAAAAAAAGGTAAAAACAAACAAACTAACTAAATTAATCCTGCTGCAGTATATTTAGCATGAATAGGCAATAAATGTAGTCTGGGGGTACCATGGATCATAATCTATCACAATCAGGATAATTTATTTCCAGATTTCCTACACTGCAGATCAGAATAAAGAGAGAAATCTCAAATGTACAAAGGACTTTTTATGTACCTAGTACCTTTAGTAAAAGTCTCAGCATTAATATACAAACCCCAGACTTCTGTCTGGAGATAGTCATTTACTTAAATGTGTATCCTCAAAGGTTTCTGCTCAGTTAATGAAGTGTGAATGGGTTTCAGAGAGGAGCACAGGGATTTTTGTATCCAAGTTCTCCATGAATAAAACACCCTGGTCCAGATAAATGGGCATTCTAATTTAAAGATGCAGTTACCCGTGTTGGATCATCAGGCCTACATCCTTCCAGCTCAGAAAAAAAATATTACCATTAAGTTGTGAACTGTCCTTTTAATGCATGAACTGGTTGTTCAGAGTGTTACTGAATCACCAGAGTCTCTTCCCTAGTGCATCACTCCAGGGGCTGTCTGAGCCTAAGTGAAAGTAATAGTGCAGTTACTGTGAGTAACACACACTTGCAGCAGTGTATGCCAGCCCTCTTATATGTCTCACTCAATGTTCCTGGACTGTGCAAACACTACAGTCCCTCTAACCTTTTTAGTCAGACTTCAGATGCCTGAGCCATGGCCTTTATCTCTATTAACAATCTAATACCAACAGCAGTTGGAAATTTTATTTTCTTTAGACTTCCTATATTGCATATTCAATTTTTTCTGTTTGAATATATATAGCAATTTTTTGTTGTTGTTTTTTGATTTTATTTGTTCGGGGTTTAATTATTGTAATGTAATTGGTGATCTTCACATGATAGTTCCTCCTGAGACTCCCTTCTACAGGCGTTGTCCATTCAGCACACTCAGTTTAAGATTCAACTCAGGATCAAGGTGCTTCCATGTAGGATTCTGTATACAAGAGTCTACATGTGAGTGAGATGTCCAAATTCCCATTACAGATCTAGTTTGCTGATTAACCAGGATGGACTTTATTTTTTCCCCTTTTTTTCTCTCTAAGCACAGACATTTTAGGGAGAAAAGTTCCATTGTAGATGTCATGATGTATCCAAGGCATTCATTTACATGTTATACCTATATATAAGGTCTGCTGTGAGATTTGCAACAAGGAGTGGTACCCTATCCTTATAATCCAGGGCAGAGTGAATTTCCATGTACTCTTCAGACACTTACAGTTAGATATCGTAAGGATCTTAAACTGGAGCTGAACTCCTTCCTAGCTCTACAGCAAAAGCAACAAAGAAAAGCTGCATCTTTAATACAGGTGGAAACAGGTTCTATGTTATCTTTCTTACCTAATCCTGTAGTTTTAACGTGTAAGTGCTTTACAACCACACACAAAATTTTCCCGAAAAGTTAGGAAGAATTTTTACATGGTTGTTATGGTGGATCAGCTGAGTTGAAGAGTTCTGTAAAAGTAAGGATATGTATGATTCACTTTATATGAGTAAAAGGTGTTGTGGTGTCACCCCAGCCAGCAGCCAAACCCCAGGCAGACACTTGCTCTCTCCCCCAAAAGCAGAATCGGGGAGAGAATCAGAATGGTAAACACTCATGGCTTGAGATGGCAGTTTAATAGGGAAAGAAAAAGCTGTGCACGCAGAGAAATTAAAACAAAGAGTTAATTCCCTGCTTCCCATGGGCAGGCAGGTGTTCTGCCATCTCCAGGAGAGCAGGGCTCCATCACACCTAATGGTGACTTGGGAAGACAAACACCATCACTGCAAATGTGCGCCCTTCATCCTTGTTCCCCCCACTTTATACACTGAGCAGGATGTCACCTGGTCTGGAACATCCCTTTGGCCAGTTTGGGTCACCTGTCCTGGCTGTGTCTCTTCCCACCCTCCCCTGCACCCCCAACTCCCTCCCCAGTGTGGCCCTACAAAAAGCAGAAAAGGCCTTGGCTCTGTGTAGGCCCTGCTCAGCAATAACAAAAACATCTCTGTATTATCAAAAATCCAAAACACAGCCCCATACCAGCCACTGTGAACAAATTTAACTCTACCTCAGCTGAAACCAGCACAATATGCCCACCAAATATTCTTTCTACCCACATATAGCAATGAACGGTGAAATGGAAGGTTTAACTTGGCTCACGGCTGTGTATTGTTTGATTTTGATCCAATACTTTCCAAAAAGGTTGTCTGAAGTATAAACCTGTTTGTTAAACATTTGCTGCTTTCCCTATGTACTTGAATCCATATTTTATGTTTAAGGTGAGTTTGTTTCAGAGCTGCAAAAGCAAAGCTATTGCTTTAGACATCGTAAAGCACCTGGTTAAGCACAAGCCACACATCATTAAGATTTGGTAGCATTCTGCATGTGCACATCATCTGAAAAACTAAATTAGAATTGAACAAACAAAACAAGCAAACAAACAATAACAACAACAAAAAAAGAATAAAAACTGAGGTGTAGGTTTCAGCAATTTAAGTCTCGTTCATCTTCAAACAGAGTTAATTTGCTGTATTACAATCCAGCCAAATTACATTCAGATCAGCATGAAAACAAATTCAGGTGCACAGTGGGCTTAATTATGCTATGGAGAAGAGCATCACTAATAGCAGAAGGGGGCACTAGAAATCAGCCACTATATTCTCTGAACCCATTTCTTCTTTTGCAATCACCTTAACATTTATAATATATATTAAAAGAAATGCATGCACATACTCTCATTTATTAACTAGCTTCCCTTGCACCCTTTCCCAAGATCTTACCGGTTGTGCTGGGATGTGCATCCCACCTTCAGCCTTTACCTTTTGTTTCTGGTGTTCTTCAGCTGCTCTCAAGCTGCATAAGCTTGGCCACTCCAGCAGGCCCAGCAGGGGTAATTGGACCCTTCAGCAGTTTCCTTTCAGTAAAATGTGAGAGCAGGCTGGCAGCAATGCAGAAACAAAGAATTACCTCCCAAATATAGCATTATCTGTTAACCCTTTAGAGGAACAAAAGCACTCGGAACAAAGTGCAAAACCAGCTGAAGGGATGAAAGTTGAGTGCCTATAGCAGTACCCATACCTCATTGGGACCTCCATTCAAAGAACCTGGAACTAGAACCTAGAACTTCTCTAGAAGCAAGAATGATCATCTCCTCTCAGCATCAACATCTCTTTGTCTTTCCTATGGTAAATAGATCTTTATTGCCACTTAAATTCAACTAGTTTCAATGAAGAACTTTAATTATTCCAGGAGCTTAGTGATTTTCAGTATCCTTTGATAACAAGCATGATCTTAGGAAAAGAAAACTTTTCCAAACAAGAGGCATTTAGAAAACAGTGGCTATCCTCTTATCCTAACTGGTTTAGAGTTAAAGCCGTGCAGGCTTTTATCTTGATAATTATTCAAATACTATTGGCTTCACTCAACTTTGGCATTCTCTGGTCCATCACTATTCAAACAAAAAAACAGGGAACTCTTCTTAGAGCCACAGTGAGGCTCTCTAACATGAAACTCTTCTCTGTGCAATACAGTTTCTCTTTTTTTTTTTTTTTTTTTANGCTCCCCCATTTTTTTTTTTTTTTTTTTTTTTTTTTTTTTTTTTTTTTGGCTAATTTTAGGTGTGAAAAGACTCTATCCCTTCCTTTGAGAAGCTATAGACCTTCTCATGGGGCAACAGATTTTATAGCCAGAGATACCTTTTTTATTTGTTGTCTTTTGCCATCTGTTAGCCAAAGTAAGGAAGACCTCCCACCCAAGAAGGCAACATAAGCTACGTTTCATATTTTGACATATTTTGCTTGGAGCAACTTTGTCTAATGGAAGGCGTCTGTGACCATGGCAGGGGGGTGGGAAGTAAATGATATTTAAGGTCCCTTTCAACTGAAACCATTCTAGGATTCTGTGATTTCTGACTCTTTTATTCAGCTCAAATTTTCCATTATTCAATTTAAAGCTATTATGCTTTTCTTTTGAAGAGACACTCAGAAATCTTTCTTCTCCCAAGTGTCCTGAAATGGAATAAGAAAGGGAAGAAGATATGCTTTAAAAATTTATATTAAGGGGTTATGGTAGATGACACTGCAATTAGAGGTTAAGAAAATGCTAAAGGCATGTTGTCCTTTTAATGGAGGTTCCAATTCAGATCTTTTTTTCTCCCTGTGCAGAAGCAGGTATACAGGGACTCGGTAATGGATGCATGCAGGATCTACTAAATGTGTTTCTAATTGTCTGAGTTTAATAATTGATAATATAGACAGAGCTCGTGAATTTTTCTTTCACATAAAAGATAATTGTGCCTGAGTTTCGCATAGTCTGAAATTAAATGTGTTAAGTGCTCCAGGGACCAGCATGTATGTGCTATGAAAGATCATTCCTCTTGATAAGAAGAAGTTAGAATATGCAATAACTTTTATTTATTTGGATTGTAGCAGCATTCCAAGAGCTAAAGCAGGGCTGGTGAGCCATGGTGACAGGTGATGGTGTGACAGGACATCCCCCTGCCCCCTGGCTCTGTGTATCACAGCTGGTGGATAAAGAGATAACCATGGGTGG
>VZRO01005793.1:67099-83496 GCA_013397915.1 Daphoenositta chrysoptera | reverse complement strand
CTATTAATAAATAATTCATTTCATAATAGACTGAATCAGCTATTATTAAAGAACTTGTGGATAGAATGGATTTTTGGGGTGCTGGTCACTTCAATACATCTCCTGCCTGCTGCCATAGGCCTGGGCAAAGACAGGAGCTGAACTAAATTCACAAAATCCATTTGTGACAGATGGCCATTCTCTTCCCCATAAGGAAGCAGTAGAAGATGTTCCCTTCATTCTTGTATCCTTCTCCTCTCATCTGAAAGCTCATAACAGGACCTCTGGCCCTCCAGGCTACTCCCTCTAAGGTGATCTACCTTTCTTTTGTGCAGACTTCTCTTTTATCCCCTTCCTTTCAGTCTCCTGCACTTCAGGGAAGCAAAGAATAGGCAGAAACAACTGCTTCAGATTTCTCCTATTTTCTACTCCAATTTGGAGGAAGAAGAAGGATTTTTCAAGGACTGAGAGTAGCAAAGGGCACAGGGCATATGAGTGATGTCTTAGGAGGATATAAGATCCTTAAAGTTTGGAGAAAACAAAAGCTATGAAAAGGCAGCAAGGGAGGTGAGGTGAGGGCTGCACGTTGGGAAAATCTTCCAGGAAACAGAGGTCAGAGTGCATCAGGAGGAAAAGAGATAAATTTATGCTGAAATATGATGGCTGAGCAAGATGAGACAGTGGGTAAGAGAATGACGGAAAGAAAGAAAGAACAGAGAACTATGAGTGTGTAAGATTCTTAGTCTTTCCTTTAGAAGTTGAATAATTATGATAAAAAATGTGTCATAATGTTTACATATTTATAGTAAAAGAGATTAAACTCATGGGCCAAAAATATAGGAGAAGAGTCTCAAAAATGGATAGAAGAAGAAAATAGCTGTGGGATACAGTAAAAGCTTTTTCTTTCCTCTAGATTTCCAGAAGAATATATAAATGTGCAAACTGTTAACAGGAAGCAATCATTTTAGCCAAAAGGATTTATGTTTGCAGAGGTCAGGCTCAGGTCTGAATAGAAACCCAGCAAAATTTAGGTCAGTATTGGATCAAGGGCTTTGGATTAGGGTTCAATGGACTCTATCTGTTGAGATGCCAGATGAGAAGTGTTTTGGTTCAGCAAACAAACTGTACTCCAGCTTTATAAAGTTCTTGTGACTGAGACAGAAAAAAATGTACTTTCACAACATTCTGGATGCAGTCAAGTGTCCACAGGTAATTTGGAGTTTTCTCTGTGACCACAATGACTCCCTGCAGTGAGCTTTGGTGAGGGGCTGAGAAGGGCAATCACTTGTAAAAAAGGACAAACAAAACCTCCTGAATGTTTTCCATGCTGCTTGTTAAACACAAAGATAATTTTGCAGGTCCAGCTTTCCCGGAATTGTTTGTTTTTCCGGGAGGGTAAGCAGCAAGACATCACTTTTCAAGAGGCAAAGGGAAGCTCGTTTGTCCCAGTATTCTTCTCTGTGGTTTTGCAAGACTGTGCTCCTGGATCATCAAATAGATGTGTAATGAGTGTTCAGGAGATGGATTGGGTTCTTCTGGGCTTATTTTGCTTTGTAGTAATGCTCTTATACACTAGCCTAGACAGTGCAAATAATACTGTGCAGGCAAATCTTCTGTGACTTTCTCAAGTGTGCCCACATTGAATGCTTTTATGTGTTTGAAATCACAAGCTTTCATCTCTCATTCGAAGGCACAGCAGCTTTTAATGTGTGTGGTCAGGTGCCTGCAATTGCTTTCTTTCAGTACAGAGAATCAGCACTCCAGAAAACGAGACACAAATCCAATATATGGGAATAACTCTGGATGAAAATTACTCCTCTGTTGCATTTCTGTACTAAAACTGGCTTCATATAAAGATTTCTCTCCCCACTCACACCCTCTTCCAAGCAAATCAAAGAAATTCAGTGAAGCACAGGAAGCTGAATGCCAAATAAATAAAATTTTAAAAATAATTAAAAAAAAATAGTTTTCACTATTATGGCTATCATCCTTAATTTTCTAAAAATCATAGGCAAAAGCTAGCCATGAAATTAAGAAATTAGAATGAAATAGACAATGGTTAATTTAAATGCAAAATTGACTCAGGAAAAACACTTTTCCAGTAATGAGAAAATCTGTGTGAAATTACAGCAATGTAATAAAGGACACTGGTAAGTGCACAGATTCTGATAGTGAAGATAAATGGCAGTGATGCAAAATATGATCCTAAAATGGGGATTACAAAAATTACTATCATATTACAACAGAAATAGATGATATTTGAAATGATTCATTAATGACAATTTAATAGCCATTAAAGCAAATCTAGAAATAAAACAGCACTGGAAATATATTTGTGTTATATTAAAGACATGCTCATAAAAAGTTTGTGAAGGGTTACTAAGTGGTTAATCAATTGCAGAAGACTATTCCAGAGTTTCTTCTTTCTCATTGATGTTATTATACCCTCAATAGACCATTATGATCCTTAGATCAAAAAGATTTTTAGATCATTGGTTTCTTTTCTGAGATAGTACCCTTTTTTCCATTCTTGAATTAGTCCCAGAGGTTGATGGTCTTACAAAGCTGAGCACAGAGAATTGTCACTTTGATACAATGTCATAGACTCTATAAATAATTACCCTATATTTTCAAATAAGAAGTCACTTAAAACAAAAGACTTTATGCTTTCATTTTTTAAAAATGAACATGATCTGTTATGAAAATCCAGTATTTTTTTCAATAAATGTATGAGCAAAGGAGACCAAGATATCTCTTGTAAATGTATATTTCCTAATAAAAGTGCTTCTTAAAAATGGATCCTAATAGCAATATTTTTTCTATATAAATCATTAGTCGTCTATGAATGTGAAAAAATCTGTCATTTTATCTCCTCAAAAGATGAATATGGATAATGTGGAGTAATTGCGGGGAAAAAAATGGTCTTTCCTTTCATCAGAGGATGACATTTCTGTAGAAATACGAAAGTCTTTGTGCCATTTTCCAATGAAAACTCAATTGGGATATTCTGTGCAGTTATGGTAGGATTGTGGGATTTAGGTTG
This sequence comes from Daphoenositta chrysoptera, assembly GCA_013397915.1. Lineage (NCBI taxonomy): Eukaryota > Metazoa > Chordata > Aves > Passeriformes > Daphoenositta > Daphoenositta chrysoptera. Next base: position 80,474 of record VZRO01005793.1, on the reverse strand, counting down.
TGAGTTGGAATTATGATATTTAAGTTTGTTCATTAGTTGTGACAGTGGGATATCTGTTGTCAGAGCTGTGCCTGTGCACTCAGAATCCTTCTGGCATGGTCCAAGAGGTTTCTGGACAGGCACCTGCCAAAGTGGGATAATGGATTTCCTGGAGACAGCATCAAAAGTCAAAACCAGGTGACTGACCCAGCCTTTAGAATTACATATTGGACTTTTTGTTGCAGGAGCTGTTCAGATGGGAATTTCAAACTAGAAATTCCACCTGAGTCTGCTTCTGCTGCATCAGGACCAATTCATACCTCTAGGTTGGCTGAGTGAACTCCTGGGTGAAATAAGCCACAGACTTTCTACATCACTCCTGCTGCATGAGTGTTGTGCATAGATAATATCATTGAACATAAACAATAGAAATGTTTTCTTGCAGACCTGGTTGTGTAGAACAGTTTATAATGCAGTTAAGACATTCAAGGCAAGTTTTTTACATATTTAAGGTGTATTAACAACCAAGAGTTGCATATATCCTGGGGTTCTCATGTCACTTGGGCCATCTGACTTGTAAAAACTGAGAAAAACAGTGGTTTGGGACATCTTTCTTGATTTGGGTGAAGATACTGAGACAAGGACCCACTCTTGTAACAGGAGTTCCCATCACCATCAGACATCATATAGTTGTTTGGACAAATGAAATTATCATGGCATTACCCTCTGCCAGAATGGCAACAAATTTCTCTCTCCTTCCAGCCCTTTCTCTCTCTTTTCTCTCTTTTTCTCTTTCTCTTTTACTTTCTTTATCACTTTCTTTCTCTCTTTCTCTCTTCCTCTCTTCCTTCCTCTCTCTACAGTTTTTGTATCTGTGTAACAGTTCTGATCATTCATGTGTAAATAAAAAAATATCAATTCAGGCTAGAATAGGTATTGAGACAAATGATTGTACACAGGCCATGGGAAAACACACCTCGTGAGAGTGTGCTGAAAGAGCTTGGCTTATTTAGCATAATAAAACAAAGACTGTCAAGGAATGTAATTGTGATCTATAAATATGCCAGGGGAGTAAACAGTAGTGAGAGACGAGTACTGCTAAAGCACAATGTTTTTACATAGCTACTGTAACATAGCTATGACTAAGCAGGTACTGAAAACTCCATTGATCCTCATGGAGAAAATGAAATATAAAGAATATTCTGGTAGGAATAATATGGATAAAAAGTATGGGAGCTTTATACTGGAGCTGTAGGTTTATGTAAGGGAACACATGATGCATGCCTGGGACAGAAAAACACTGGTCTTAGTGGCCTAGGAAGTCTCTTCCTTTCCAATATTGTGTGTTTCTTTTTCAAACTGTTAGAGAATTATGGTCTTTTATCTGTTGGATTATCTTTTCCTCCAGTAGACTGAGGTGTGTAGTGGCCACCACCACCACTGCTGTACTTTGTGATTTGTAACCTAAAACACAGGCCTACAGGGTCTTTGCAGTTTGAATAATTGTCTGTCTGGGGGCACCTTCCTGTACCAGCCAGGGAGATGCCGACTCACAGCTGTGGTTCCTGCATTCGTGTTCTGAGTAAAACAGGGTGGGTTCAGAATCATTTGAAAGCTGAAGAGGAACATCTTTCAATCCAAATTCAACCACATTCTGCATAGACTTGATAGCCATCATTATATATTATAAAGTTTCAATAAGCAAAGAAATCACTGATTTCTGGTGCAGCGGTGCTATCCTCACTTATGTTGGTGATGCTAATTAAAAATTTATTCAATGATTTTAACAAACTCATCGAATTACTGATAGGATTGATTAAGCTTCATCTACATCTGATAACCTTTCATTTGGACAGGGTTCCCCGTGCTCCATCAAGCTGCCCTGCTCTGTGCTCCAAGTCACTTGATGGTAGTGTTTGTATGAGTGTAGTGAACCATCTGAGTAGTGGAGAAAGCAAAACAGGAGTCTGCAGGTCCTGTCTGGGTGTTTTAATAATATCCCTGTTTGGCTAGACTCATTCCTATTGCCACCTGTGAAGTGGGTTACACATGCAAGATGGAATTTTTTGGGGAAAAAAAAAAAAGAAGTGGTGCAATTCTTTTTAAAGTAATTAAATTGAATTTCTACTGTTTTTGGCAAGATCCTTAGGCAAAGGAAAAAATATTATAAATGAAATAAACCAACAGCTGAAGGTAATCACAAGTCACGAGCAAACAACACTCTGTTTTAAAAGAGGGTCTTTAATAATGACATTCACTCAGATTCCAGCAGGCACTCATCAACAGCATAGGATTCTTATTAAAAGCAATCCCAAGCTTTTTGCTCATCTCTCTGAACACTCTTCACTTCAATGAGCTTCAGTTCAGTCCAATTAGTCAGTGCAATTTAGTTTGTTCAATGCAAGTCGCTGGGTTTTAATTGAGTCCAATTAGCCACAAATCAATAAAAGTCAATTCAAACTAATTGTCTTCTATGCAAATCAATAGGATTCAATTAAAATCAATGAGGGTCTTATTCACTCTAATGACTGACCTTTTTTCCCCTCCTCAGTGATGAAAACAGTCCACACATTGTTCAATCTGGGGGTCCTTGACAAGTATATGTCTTTTAGTGAGTGGATATTAATCATTAGGGAAAGTATGGAGAAAAAGATATGTAACTGGGTTATCCTTTTCCCATTTCTGACTCTTCTACAGTGAATTTTCTGTGGTGAAATGTTCTCATTCAGATTATGCAGGGGGTTGAATACATGTGCAAATTTAGAAGTACCTGTAAGAAAACTGAGATGTGCAGTCACAGAACTTAAAAATTGATTAATGTATTTACTCTCATTCACAATGTTTATTTTTACCCTAGAAATTTCTCTTGATTTTAAAATGTGATTGTGCTAAAATGTGAAGTTTCTTGTTAGCCATGTGTTTAACTGACAGCAGCCTTCTGAGGAGTTAATCCATGGAATATAAAATCTTCCAGTAAAGACCTTATTACACGGTTTTACAATGTGTATTACAAACAAAGTCTCACTATAAATAGAGGGGGGGAAGGTATACACTATGATAATCACATAATCATTGAGATATGCACTGGTTTTGGCTGGGATAAAGTTAATATTTTTCATACAGCTCATGTAGTGCTTTATTTTGGATTTGTGACAAGGACAGTACTGAAAACACAATAATGTTTTATCCTTAAAAATATTGTTTGGCAAAAGCTCTGCACAAGATCTTCCACCATTTGAGCATGCTCACAGTTCAAAAGTGGGGGATTTTTTGCTCTCAGATGGAATTTGATGGGTTTTGATTTTTGCCCATTACCTCATGTCCTGTCAGTGGGCAGAATCTGATTCCTTTTCCTTCATTCGTTCTCATCAGGTATTTATACATGGGGATGTGATCCAGCTGAACTTTCTCTTTTCCAAGCTAAATAGTGCCAGCTCTTTCAGCCTTTTCTCATATGATAATACTAATAAATAGCAAGAATAACTTACGTAGCTAAACTTTTTTAATGCTATTACTTCATGCAAATATCTTCTTTAGAACCACATTTCTGACTTGTGTTTAGGAATCCAAAATTTTCCTTTCACAATTAGCATCCAATACTCATTAAAGACCTGTATTCTTAGGAAAATTGAAAGCAGAAAACATATAACAAAGGAAGTCCATGCAGGTTTTGCTTACAGCTGACTGTATTCATATTTAGGATATGTCTGAATCTGCAAGACTGCTCAGAGGGCAACACTTGATTGACTGAGCAGCCTGGCCTAGTGGAAGGTGTTCCTGTCCATGGCAGGGAGGTTGGAACTAAATGATCTTTAGGTCCCTTCTAAGCCAAACCATTCTATAATTCTATGATCCTATTCTTGGTAAATAATGTGGCCTGAAGACTGATGCCCCACACAGTCCAGGATCACTTTGGAAGGGACACTTGCCATGGAAGGCAATAATTATTACATAATAATTATTAACTTGTTGTTTAAAATGTTCGTGTGTTGTGAAGCACACCCACCTGGTCTCCACGTGTTTAGGATTCAGGTGCCTTACAGATCCAGCTGTGCTAAGCTTTTCTCTCTAAACAGTTTTAGGGGCTGGGATAGGCTGTGATTCAAGAAAAAGTGGTACCTCAATCCTTCAGGCACCTGTGAAACTCTCTCTCAATTCTGGCAATGCTCTCTCTGAGGTTTACAGACTGTCTGAATCCAGCCAGCGCTGGGTCGAGCCCTTTGGAAGGATGGACCTCAGGGAGAGGCAAGGTGCAAAGCAGGTGATGCTGGACCTGTGAATGAGAACAGAGAGCTCCATGTGCCACTAAAAAATAGGAAAAGAATATGAAGGTGGATTGAATAATGAGAAATGAAGGAGAGGAGCTGATAAACCAGCCATGAAAATCTAGAACAACTGCACAGCAAGCCATCCCCAAACTCCAACAGTCAAATAGGCATTCCTTCCAAAAGATCCATATCAAAACTCCTTGAAAATGAGGAGAAAATAGGAAAGATAGCAGGTTAAATAATTTCTGGATTAAAAAGCAAGTAATTATTAAGAAATCGTACCCTATTTCAGTTAAAAATCCATTTTAATAGTTGACTGTTTTGAAATATAACATGTTGGTTTCATATGGTAGAATAGATCTTCACTTGGCAACTTTTTTATGTAAAGATGAGATTATTTTGTAGTGCCTTATTTTTATTTGTGCATTAGATGTCTTTATGAATTCCTCTAAAACTAGTTTAAAAATAACATTCTGTGGTGAGTTCATCAAACTGAGGTAGTCCTTGAACATGGGATAAGGGAGCAGAGAGACAACCTTGATTTCAGAATAAAAATTATGTTAATTTTTTTTTTAAATATATTTGCTAATATTAGTTTAAAAAGTCCAAAATACTTGCATTTTTGAGGGAGATACGAAAAATTTTTAATTGTATGAGTGATAACAATGTATGTCTTGGGCAGCTTTCAAAGCTTGGAAATAGAATCTGAATGTAGACTAAAACACATAGGTACAGCATAGTGGATTGATTCATTTTGGGCAGCTTAACCCCAAATCCTTTATTTCTGTGCACTTTGCCATATGTATATGCAATCAACATTTAGCAGACAGTAAAAACATCCTCGATGTCCGTTAGATGTTTGACATAAATGAATCAGCTTATTCATAAAGATTGAAGTTGTCCTGACATAGCATAGAATTGAAACAGGTTTCAAGTGCAGAGATCTGTCATAATAATTGATATTGTGATTAAAAAAAAAAAAAAAAAGGTATATATAATAAAAACACAACCCCACTTTTTAAAATATGGAAATGTGTAGTTAGCTGGCTGCTTAGATAACAGCAGGACAAGGACAAGTATTTAAAAATCTTCAGTTAAGCTCTGAAGTGCAGTTTGAAAAGTGTAGTTGGAGATGCAGTGCTGGGTTTGTGGAGTGGCTTTCATGTGGTATCAAATTGCAGTATGGGATCAAGCTACTTATGTCGGCACATTAGAGATGAGATTATTAAAAGTTGAGTCATATCCTAAACGGCTTTCAAGCTTGAAATAAATTAGAATGTTTTTTGTTTTACACAAAATGGAGCCACGATTGGAAGTGAGATGAAAATTTCTGCCCTAAAGCCTCATAAGAAAAATAAAATGATTTTCCAAATATTTCCCCACCTGTATGTCTCCAATTTCAAAGTACCTTGTTTTACGCTATATAAATTACGATTTTGTATCGGATTGTTCTTGCTCATGCTGAGCAGTAACTATTTCTATGTCTCTACTGATGTCAACAGCTTTATATGAGATTAAAATACCACCTGACTTCCTGCAGGGATCATGTTATAACCTAAGTATGAAAATTTAAATAATAGTGTTCAAATTCTTATGATTTCAAAGCATTTTTGGAGAAAAAAGGTAGAAGTTCTCTCTTTTTTTTTTTTTTTTTTTTTTTTTTTTTTTTTTTTTTAATTTCTACTGTGGAGATATATATTAAGAAAGGGGAAGAACTTTTAGAAGCTTTCTTAACCTTAAATGTCCTCAATGTTCCACCATTTCAAGTGCAGCCATGGTTTACAAGAGTCTATTACCAATTTGCAAACTTTCTGTTAAAGTAGATGCTCAAATGCACAACCCAGGGGAGTTAAACAGATGTGGAGGCAAGATTTCTTCTAAATATTTCTTGAATTGATGGGTAGACTGAAAACAAATTAAAAAAAAAGAAAGGAAAGACACAAACTATTTCTGACTATATAATTCAAGAATGCACGTAAACTTGGAGATAAGAGCAGGATGAACAGCATAACAGAATTAAATTAATGCTTTATTGAAATACCACGAAAATTCATCAAATACATAATAAGCGATTTTATACTATATAAAAGAGGTTGTAAAAAGGGCAAAGTATCAATTACTAGATTGATAAGGAAAAAATCTACTGGTTTTACTCTAGGTATGACTCGTCCAGACTCTGAGCAACCTGGTCTAGTGGAAGGTGTCCTGCCATTCCCATGGCAGGAATGTTGGTACAAGATGATCTTTAAGGTCCCTTTCAACTCAAACCATTCCATGATTCTATGACCCTACAGTACTTATTCCAGTGCCAAAATAAATCATTACAAATGGGTGTGAGTTGGAACAAAAACATGTATAACTTCGTATCTTGTGCACAGAGAGCCACCCCAGATGATACTTTCTCTGAGCAATCCCTCAGCTTCCAGGGGTTTGCTGCTGAGGATCTTCCTGAGTAATGGAGCCTATCTTGCTGCTTCATCCTCTGATGGATTTCTCCTCCGTGATCATCAGCAACACCATTTAGTGTGTAGTCAAAGAGGTTCTTTCAGATTATGGACGGAATCAGTCAGAATACAGTTCTTATTCCAGCGAGCTCCAATTACTCCTCTTTCTCCAGAGCAGTAATCAGGTAAATGTGAAGTGATTTACTGCCTTCTGCACATCCCTGTAAAAAGCTTTTAGTAATCATCTCATTCCGTTACTCAATTTCTCTACTTCTTACTAAATTTGCGGGATATTAATTATTTTTTATACTCTCAAATCTATTTTCTTCTGTTATTTAATCCACTCTCTGCTATTATTTTCATGTTTCTCATCAGTCTTTTATGCTGTACAACACATTTTGTTTCCTTGTGTTTCAAACTTTGCCCTCTTTGTTATTTGTTATTTCTAATTAATTAGTGAATGAAGATGGTATTTTGAAAAAGAAGAAAAGGTGCTCATTATTGGAGATGTTAAGGGAAAATACACACAAAAGCTGCCCAGGACCTTCTGACCAGTTGAATGACCCATAAAGAGTGGATTTTACTATTTCACTTCTTTTACCTAGGAAAAAAAATTAAAAAGAGAATGATAGCATATTTAAAAAAACTATCAGCAAAACTGTGTTTGAGAGGTTCATAGAATATTCATAGAATCATGGAATGGTTTGGGTTGGAAGGAAGCTCAAAAATCATCCAGTTCCAACCCCCTGCCATGGGCAGAGACACCTCCCACTATCCCAGGTTGCTCAGAGCCCCATCCAACCTGGCCTTCAGCACCTCCAGGGATGGGCCATCCACAGCTTCTCTGGGAAACCTGGTTCAGTGCCTCACCACCCGCCCAGCAAGGAATTTTTTTCCCAATATCTAATCTAAACCCACTCTCTTGCAGATGGAAGCCATTCCTCTTGTGCTATCACTCCAGGCTTTTGTAAAAAATCTCTCTCCATTTTTCTTTTTGGCTTCTTCAGGTACTGGAAGGCCAAAATTAGGTCACCCCAGAGCCTTCTCTTCCAGGCTGAGCAATCCCAATTCTCTCAGCCTTTCCTCACAGCTGAATTGCTCCATCCCTCTGATCATTTTGGTGGCCTTCTCTGGTCTGGTTCCAACACGTTGATATCATTCCTGTGCTGGGGACCCCAGAGCTGCATGCAATACTCAATTTTGTCCCTGTAATTTCCTCATCCATAAATTTGCTTTAAATATAAGAGGAGGTGTGCGGTAATCTTGGAAGGATGGAAGGTACTGTTCAACCAGAAGGAAGGGTGGGAGGAGGGAAATTGTCAATTCTCATTCTTCCAAAGCAGAATGTTTCATGACACCAGCAAATATCCTCTAAATTTGTCTGTTATTTATTTCTAATATTTCTCTCGAGTTGTCTTGTAGTCTAATGTCTTTTGGGTGTGAGTCTGAAGACGTGGGAAGGGTGGGAAGTCTGAAGTCTGAAGGGTGGGAAGAGTCTGAAGTACGTGAGAGTAGGTCTATAACATTTGTTTAGAATGTTAGTGAATCAGAAGTGGAGGACAAGTTGGCACTTACCCTTAGAAGGAGTTTTCCATCTGTTCCCTGTTTCATACAGAAAGGGAAACATTTAGAACCCAAGTTCCTGAAGGCAGGAATGGAAAAAACCATGACACTGAAAATTTGAAAGGTTGCAGTACTTAGAATTAGTAGAAGATTCAGAAAGAAGGCTTGGACAAAAGACTGAAGATGAATGGATAGACCAGTTCCACATGTACTGATGTCTTATTTATGATTTCTTTTCCCCTTAGAAGTTAGGTATATGTTATTAATAGTAATAAAGTTTCTGCCTAATGTCTTAATCCCTTCAATAAATTTACTAGTTCTTTAAGGAAGATAATTTTTTTCTAATGGCTAAACCAAGGGAATAGGGACAATTTGGCTGAGATGAGCATGAGTATTTTTCTGGACCTGGACCAGGAGACTCACTTTACACACAGCGTTGCAAAGGTAGCTCCCTGCCCACTTTCTGAGCCCAAATCACTGCCAGTGCCCCATCATTAATTATAGATTTCACACATCCAGTTTGTTTCCTTCTCATCCTTTCTGCAGCTGGATCTATACTCAAGGGGACAAGGTATGAAGTTTGGATTACACAAAGCCAGAATCTCCTCAATTAACTCATTTGGCTTCTTCCCCAATCTTTTTTGATGTTTCAGTGGAACAAATGGGATGTTCTGGCCTGCACAGCAGTCAACAGAAGACATTTGTTTGAATTCTGATTTTGGCAAACATTGCTATAAATGTGGCTTGGGGATATAAATGGTGTCTGGTAAAACCAGCTGTATTTTGTTAGGGTCACCTCCAATGGTGGTAATTGAGCCAGCTCCATTTAATAACTGTTTAATTCTCTTACCCTTTAGTGTCACATTGAATCAAAAGTTCTCATTTTTATTTTCTTTATGCTTTATTTCAAAGCTAAATGGACTGTACATATTACTCGTCTTAATCCTTCATGGAACGAGTGCAAATTGACATTTTCCACATCCCAGGGTAAGACAAAGATTAATTAAAACCTCATGCTGGCCCATTATCCTCCTGTATTAATTTTGCTTCTAATTCCCATGAATTTTTAGCTAAATTTAAAATTATTCCTTATCCAAATATGAATAAATCCGAGCATCAGACTCTCAAAAAAGAGAAAAACCCTCAGGAGACGCACAGGCATCGGTAATATGCATGACCAACTGATGACAGGAAATTTCCCAAGACATCCAGTTCTCTAGCAAATCCCATACCAGTTTTGCAGAGCTCAGATAAATAAAGATGAATGCCCCAACTTCTAATTGCTCATCCAGTTAAAGACAGTGAATCATAGTTATATCCATCTTAAAGGATTACCAGGAAGAAAAAAGCAGTGAAGTTGTGGGGAAAGCTGAATGGGATATCATTCTCATGGCTCCCTGTTTTCGACATACTGCAATTTCATCTTATATGGAAAGACATCATATTATTTGTTTGTGTGTGTGTGATTTTGTGTGTCTTCTCAACCATAACAAACACACCCAATACAAGAAGTTAATTTGGAATGAAGGTTTTCAAAATAAGGGCCTCTCTCTTGAAGAGAATTGAAGAGGTAAAAAAAAAATGATGAAGAAATTTGGCTGTTGCCACCTTGGACTTTTACCACTTTCAGTATTGGCCATGACTTTGAGAAAATTTCTTTTGCTTTTGGTAATTATTATTAAATAAAAAAATTTGGCACCCTAAAAAGAACAGAAAAAAATAATGCAAATAAATATATGATGCATAATACTTTGGAGGTTGAATTGTAAGTATATTAAATTTGGAATTACTAGAAGTTTGAAGAATAACAAACAAAATACATTTTCCTTATGTTTTCCTTCAACCACCTGGCTGTACTACACAAATCTTTACTTCTACTTTTTATAGGATTTTGTGTGTTCTAAAATACTCAAGAAACACTCAGAGGTGCCATCCCACCACCTTTTAAATCCCACCTGAGTTAAGGTCCCTACTGGAGATGTGGAGGTGTCTCCATTCCTGCCTGGGGTAAGTCCACCAAGCCCCATGCCTGGGGGGCTCAGTGTCACCACTTCTTCTCCAGTAACCGTGGGCAGATGGAGAAAATACAGATGTGGAAACTGTGATGGGGGTGGCACGGAGCTGTGAAGGGCACAGATTCTTTCCTTCCACGTTGCAGGGGGAGACAGGTGGTGTTCACGGGGAAGAAAAGCATGGACCACACAGAGAGTGTCAAAAAGTGTTACTCTTTTCCACCTTTTTTTTTTTTTTAAAAATTTTTTTTTAAAATCTGTTTTACCTCCTACTCCCCATCACTATTTCCACCTGGTCCATTGCCTTCCATACCCACAGGCTGGTGGCCTGTTGTCCCTTTGGATTCACATTGATTAGGAGGAACACAAAACGGGGTCTTTGTTCCAAAGAGGAAAGGGACTGTACAATCCAGTACCCCTCGTAACCTGGCACAGAGGGAGAGCTCACCTTGCCCACATGCTCATGCCATGTCCAGCTGCAGGAGGAAATGTCAGCCTCATTATTCCCAGTGAAAAATCCACACGGTTATGACAATCCAGAGGCAGCTGTAATTTGTTGTAATTTTTTAGGCTTTTTAATGAAAGTTTTATTCATTCACAGACTGTCTTTTCCCATAACTCTTACTGTCGTACTGTATTAGTCTTTTGCTTGTATGAATTGTCACCCAGCAGCATTGCCACATTGTGCTGTTATTAAAAGCTAAAAAATGTTATAATTAGTTTAGAATAGAGAATAGAAGATGTAATTCTGATTGTGCTCACATTGGATCTGTTGTAAAACTATGTTCTGAACCGGATTGAATAATACAATTATACAAGATTTCCTGCAATATAATTATACTCCCCTGAAAAAAGTCAATTTATACATCAATTTGTAGTGTTTGAAACAGTGAATAACTGTTTCAAAATACATTTTTGTATTAAAAACCTCTGTAATCAGAAATTCAGGACTAGGAAAAAGTTATATAAATTATTTAATACTATTATTTAATACTATTTTTTTAATATATTTTCTGCACCTTTCTAATTAATAAAATATTTTCATGTCACTACACTGACTAGTTCATAGAAGGAGAACACACAATTTATTCTGTTACACAGGGCCTCCAAAACACCTTATTCTTGCTTTAATTCTACTTTATTCTTCACAGAAGAGTGCCACTGTCTCACTGGCTTTTTTCTAGAAGTTAGTATCACTTCTAGAAGCAGTATCACTATGTCTTTCCAATGCAGAAGTCCCTATTGTATCTTTCTTTTCCTTTTTTCAAAAAAAAAGAGAAAAAAAAACAAAACGAAAACCAAACCAAAACAAAACAAAAAAAAAGGCATTAGGTAAAGGTATTTTTTGGTTAATTTATTGTTAATACTATTCCGTTTTTAATATGAAGGATATGATCAAATAGCCCATTTCCCACCTGGAATGGAAGATTTCGGGCAGTCTTAAAGTTCTGTTGGTAGAGCCTGGGGAAGTGTAATAACCCCCTGCCCTGCATATTCTGGCATTCAATTCCACCTACCTGCACAGCAGGACCTGTGGCTGGGGGTGCATGTGGGACCACAGGTTCTTCTTCCGTGCATGGACACAGCATTCCTTTAAGGAATTAGTTGGAAATTCGACGCTGCTGGAAAACCTATTGTCTTTCTATGCAGCATGATAGGAATTTATGTGCCACAGGGAAAAAGAGAGGGAATTGAATGAATAAAAATACGTACGGGGACACTGTGAATGACAAACCTAGCTTCAGGGAAACAAAACAAAACAAAAAAAAATACAAAACCACCACAAAATTGCCACAGATGATTCAAAACTTTTTTCCTTTCTGCATAGAGATCCCTACTTTTCACTTTTTAAATTTTCAATTTCTTGGATAAATAAACTGCTTTTCTTGTTAATGCCTTCGTAACTCACTTCTTTCCTTTACAGTAATTATTCATCTGTATAAAATTTTGGAAAATGACAATAAAGAAAAGCAATGTCACTCGGGTGATGCTGCTTTGAATAAAAATGGGTTGGCAAAGAACAACACTGGTAAAATTAAAAGCATTGCTATTAATCAGCTGACCTGGCTGTTATTAACTCCAAATCACTTGTGAACTGGATAATCTAAGCAATTATTAAAGCATGAATGTGAATTTAGCTAATGCCCTCGTCCTCCACATCATTATCTTACGCATAATCACCCTTTGGTCCTTGAATGTCTTTTTCATCTGAGTGCTGAAAATCTCAGCATACTGTTTAATGACAGCAAGAGAAAGCAAAATTCCCAGCTAACATGGATCCCATGTTTTCCAGTATTCCTCTGCCATATTTGTTATGCCATTCATTAAAAAAAAAAAAGAAAAAAAGAAAAAAGAAATATAAACAATGCATTTTGCAATAGCAATTTTGCACTGAATTTTTGAGGTCTAACGCTAGACTTGCAAGTGCCTCACGTAAGCTGTGGGAAAAGAAGACTTTGCACAGAGAGATTAATTCCATCAGGGAGGATGTCGAAGGCAGGTTAGATAAACTGACCCCTCGCAGTGCCTGTCTCTTTCCAGTGACTGCAGGAGGGTCCATGAGCGGGCAAGGCTCGGTATCTGTGCTGATGCTGAAGCCCTGGCAGCTGGCACAGGGGGCTGAGAGAGGAGGCAAAGGCTGTGCTCTCATCCCTGGCAGGGATCCCTTGTGCAAGCTGAACGAGGCACTCTCTGCAGTCCTCTCCTCTGCATCTCTAGGACCTTGCAGTGTGAGGTTTTCGTGGTAGTGACTCCTCAGCTGTGTCTTCGTTCCTTTTATCACTCTCAGAATAACATCCGTTTCAGAGTTCAGGCTGTTCTGCTCTCCAGAAGCTTTCTTTCTTAATCAATTAATGTTTCCTGGAATCCTAAATGATAAGATAAAAAAAGGAGCTGCCTCAACTATAGATACACAAGTAATGCCTTGTAATTAAATTTATAATTACTCATATCTACATACATAAGTATAATGGCTGTTTGTGAGTGTTGTTGCTGTGACTGTACACCTTGTGCATAACTGAGAAGCCAAATCCCTTTTAAATTCTGTGCTAGAATTAACCAAAGTGTAATGTATGTGTTCCCATGTTTCTGTACTAGAAAAGAAAAAAGG
>VZRO01005793.1:47080-66953 GCA_013397915.1 Daphoenositta chrysoptera | reverse complement strand
GGAAGGGAAGGGAGGGGAAATGAAGGGAAGGGAAGGGAAGGGAAGGTTTGGGAAGGTTTGGGAAGGTTTGGGAAGGGAAGGTCTCTGATGATCTGTAACTGTCCAGAGTATTTATTTAGCTTAAAAAAATTGAATTTACGGTTTCCTTATAATTGTCCCTGTCTTTGCTTTCTGTACTAAGACCCATCCAAGAGCACTGTTATCGTGTTATGAATTAAATGTAAGCAAGAGCCAATGTCAAGCCATTCAGTGCAGTTTTTGAACACAGGGAATAACTTAGCTGAGGACAGGCACTTTTTGAGATAGGCTATGCCATCTCACAAAGAAAATCTATGTTGAAATATGATTATCTATTGTGTTTTATGTACCACCAGATGTCTATGTCTGGGCAAAGGGATCAATTTCCTAATGTCACCTGTATGGATATTCGTATATGAATCAACTCTCTGTTGTGGGTTCACCCCAACAGGGAGCTCAGCCCCACACAGCCCCTCACTCCCTCCTCCCCAGGACGGAGGAGCGAATTAGAAGGGTAAAAGTGAAAAACTGTGTGGGTTAAATCAAAGACAGTCTCGCAGTTAAATCAAAAGCCATACTATTTTGGTCAAAAATCAAAAAAACAGCATCATATGAGCTACCATGAAGAAAGTTAGCTCTATTCCAGCCAAAATTAGTACACTGTCCTATAAAATCTGTGGAAAGGACTGACAGAGTAGAGTGCAGTTGACACATTTAAGGGGAGGATGAGGATTCCTTCCATGACCTGTGTAAGAAGCCTATATAACTAACTTGTAGAATTATTTGATAAAGTGAAAATTACACTACGTTGCATATATAAACTATTTTCCCAAGTGAAGATGGAGCTACTGTGGTTCTGGATCTCACCCATGTTTTTTATGTAGATTCATGAGTGTAGGTGGCTAGAACTCCATGAGCTGTTTCTTTTCCAAAACTGCAGAAATCTGGGTATACATATATATTCACCTCCTTGTACTCAATTTTCAAACAGTGTAGAAGATTAGGTAAAAATCTGCTGCCAGGATATCATGATCTATGTTGAATTAAATAGCTTTTACACTGTCTTATAAAGAGAGAGTATATCACCTCTATGTTATTTTTTTATTGCAATCTCATTCTCTGATACTGCTATTGTATAGTCCAATTTAATCTACAACTTGACTCCAAGGAAATTGAAATCAACATTGTCAATAGGATGGATTTTTTAAAAAGTCAGTTATTAAGAATTTATTTCATCAAAACAAAAAATACTTTTTGTATTGTCAGTTTTCCTTGGGATTTATTGACTTGCTCAAATATCACTTGAGAGAAAAACAAATAAGTTTCAGACCTACCAGTGGTTTGGAATTTATAGCTACTTACATCGATCAGAGATTTAAAAGAAAAATGAAAACTGCAGAACAAAAAACACATGGCACAAATAGCTCCTAACAACCTAAATGATTTAGGCTACAAAAAACTGCTTGACCAAATGGAGCAGGTTACCAAAACTTTTCAAAAAACCTTCAGGTTTACTTTATCTGTTGAAGAAAAATGCAGATTTATAATCATTTTATCAAGTCTACTATCCATGTTTTGTCTAGAAAATCTTGTACCTACTGTAGGTCATGTTTCTTATTAACATGTCTGGGGTGGGTATCTGAGATGGGATTCTTGGAAGAAAAGTACAGATACCTTATTTAAACAACTTACTCTCTGCAAAGGGCTTCTAAAATTACTTTCTCAGCATTTAGTTGGTGGCATTCGTCCAGTTTAAAGTGCCTGGAGATAATATCACTGTTAGATTCAGTTGATTGTACCATCCCAGACAATTATGAGCAAAAGAAGTTGGGGAATTCATACTGAAATTAAGAACTTCAAAGACATCCATTCACACCCAGGTTTTCTCTTTAATGTCCCATGAATTGCTGAATTGTGACTGAAAGCATTCAAAAATTAGTTAGAATGTATTAAATGAATATCTTTGTCGTTATCTCCAAATAACAATACAATATACAACAATTCATAGTGAATTGAAAGATGAAAGTGTGGTAAATCACAGTAAAGCTGGACTTGGATATCTCATGTGAGCCATGATGGATGTCCATGGATTTCCCAAACATGGTACAATCATGTAATGCCCTCATCAATTTAAAAGCAAAAAGATGTACACTAAGGGCAAATATGGACCTACCAGCTATTGAAGTATTAATTAGTGAGGCAATGAGAAAGACTGAAAGGAGATTTAGTGAGGTGGACTTTTATTTGGGTTGCTCAGTGGCTTCACTATAAAAGAATTAATGCAAGTTCTTCTCAATTTGGAGTTTAGATGATGCAGCACTTGCTCAGGTCACCAGTCATGCACTTACAATTATTGTTCTGCAGGAAATGGTCATAAATATAATTTGGTAGGATTCCTTGTGAGTAAGATGCTGATCTTTTTCCTCACTTTGATGGTCACTTTATGGTATTTATGCAATCATGGGAGTTGAAATGCTTGTAGGGTGAACTGTTATTCAATGAGGATAAAATACCTTCGTTAGTGAAATCCTCTCCTTTGGGAATGTGATGGCATTTTTCAGTTTTCAGATAGCAACACCGTTCTGTGTTCCTGCACTTTGAAGCCATCAATTCTATTTTTGTACATCACAGATGTCTGATCCTCAGAGGGCAGAGACATTAAAAGGTCCACGTTTGATCAATCCTTGACACTTGTGCTCACACAGCTATCAGATATATCAATTAGTGCTATTTGCCATAGTGTTTCCTTGTGACAGGGACCTTTCCTAGCACTATATTCTACTGGCAATCATTATTCAGGCTTGAAAAACACACAGTTTTGTTCTGGGCCTGGGATTTAAAGAGCCACTTGAGCTCTAATTTGGTCTTGTCGGATACAACTGCAATCAGGTCCTGGTGAGGCAATTGTATTTTAATTGATCAGCATTATTGCTAATAATAATAGATTTACGCAATTTGATTTTTAATGAGGCACAAATCAGGCAGTTATTTTGTGCAATAAAGCTTCTGGTCCCTGGATAGCTGCCTTTCATTTCCAAATCATAAAGAAGAAAATCCTAAATTCTTCTCTAATAAGCTTCCTTCTCTTCATTACCAATTTGTTTTTTTCATTTTCAAGAATACATTTTAGATTTCATCTCTTCTTTTCTTACCATTGTGATAAAGACCTAACATTATGGTCATATTATTAAAATAAATACTCACTATTTGATTCTAGTTTCTAATATATTTCTGAACTATTCATTTTAATAGAGGTTATTAGTGACCACAACAACTAGCTGGGGGGAAACATGAAAATAATAGTTGATTGGATGCCCATGGAAGTGGTCAAAATCTGAAACAACAATTTTTCAAAAAAGTCATAATAATTGACATTAAATCAGAAATAGGTGAAAAGTAAACAACAATAAAAAGGACATTTGATGTGATTAAAAAAAATATCATGGGAAATATTTTTTTTTAAATATTGGGTATTTATGTAGTCAGTTGCAAGGGAATAGAGTATTCCTCTGCACCCAGGAGGATCAGTGCTACTTAAACCATACCATTTGGAGCTTAATTTAACTTTTCTTTTAATTCATGGTTGACTTTGGATACAGACACATACTTTAATGATGAGAAGTTAGGGATAATCCCAATTTAAAATGAAAAAAAACCCCAATGTTCCAATTTAATTATCTCAAATTATTTCAAAACACTGAAACTATTTCAGTCTCCTTTTTATTATATAAAAAGGAAAAAAAAGAGCTGATGTTTTCTGCATGTCTATGAGAAGAGTGCATTTTGCCATAGCAACATTTTTTTTTTATGAAGAAAATAAATCTCAAGACATTATTTCTGAAAGTTTACTTATTGACTTTAATTATCTGTGTGCTTTTGAGTGGGATTCTTTTGTCTTTTCTAATAGCAATTTAAAATTTAAAAAAAATAAAAACTGGTTAAGCAGAGAAGGTGAACTTCAAATTCCTTGAGAGTATAACTTGCTATTGTCTCTGCTTGGGTTCCAAAATAAGGAAAGCCAGTGCCATTCCCTTCCTCAGGACTCCTGTGAGCTTTTGGAGACTGGCTGGAAAGGTCACTTTGTCATTGTGTCACAGGCCCATGTCCCTCTTCCTTTTCTAAGGGACACTCCAGGTTATTCAGAGTTCTCTTTTCTCCCTTTCCCAAATCAGGCATTTCAGGAGATATTTTTACAAAACACCCCTTTATAAATGTCCCTGGCAATGGTTGGTCAGCTCTGAAGCTCTGACTCTGTACCCAAAACTTTTTTCTTTCTCTAGAAAATTGTCAGAAATTGCAACTCCTTTATTTTATTAATGTTTAAAACTAAAGCACTTCTTGTGCTTTAGTTCTTGTTGTATATAGAGAGGGCTGGGTATTCAGAAGAAGGAAAACCTAAATTTCTCATTTCCATGTGCAAATGTGCAGAGTGATGCCTCTTTGGCCCTTCAGCTAAGTTTTTACTTATTGTTGTATTCGGACCTAAGCAATGTAGTCACATAAATGGAATGATACTAAGCCTTCCTCAAAGAAACAGCTGGAAACACAAACCAAATAAAGGTAAAGAAGGACTAGGGAACGATGGCTGAATGTTGGGTTTTCTCTTTAGATGGTCTGTTGATCTTCTGCGTGAAGATGGTTAAACCAACACTGTGCCAGGAAATTCACATAAATTCCTGTGAACTCTCAGGGTGGTCAATCCAGGTATCCCTGCTGGTGACTACCAAGCTCTTCTGTCCCCCTCCATACCTGGCTGTGCCTCTGTTATTTCTCCATTCTCTGCCTTCTTTTTTACAGAACAAGCTCTTCAGACAAGTGGCAACCTCTAAAGATGCATCTGCAGGGAGCACCACATAATGTATCTGAATATAACATTTATATCAGCAGATACACAATCAATGACTAACTGACCAGCAAAAAACATGACCTAGGAAGGCAGCAATTAAGGTAGTAAATGTATTTCTGATTTATGATTGACACAGACCAATGGATTGAATTTTCAGGTTATTAATTTTTCTGGCTTTAGTAAAAATTTTAAAATATACAGGCCTCAAATTGTTCCTATTGTTATTAAAAAAGAAAAAAAAAAGTCATCAACTGCTTGTTTTTTGATTTTATAAATATAATGTTATTTGGTGTTTATGCAATAAAGTATTTTTATGTCTGTTTATTTGTTTGTTTGTACTAACAAAATGGGTAGGAGGTGTGTAATTTCTTGACCTTGGACAGCTCAGCAGAGAGGTAACATCTGGCTGCTCACTGAAGTCTTGCATTTCACCCAATTTTCCACCTGGGTTGATGAGAAGATATAAATCTAAAATTGATAAATACCAACCACTGTTTCTGTGCCTGAGAAATTAATTTCCAAACTTCATTGTAAGACTGCACACAATCAAGAGCACAGGCAAGCAGCAAAAATAATATTGGTTTACTGCATCATATTGGCAGCAACAACACTCACCTCTAACTGCTCTGCCTTGGATTTCACTTGATAAATATGCAAATACAAGGTTTTTGAAGTAACTGATTGTAAAAATATGGGATCAGTAGAGGTGTTAACCTCGCTGCCCTGGCTAAGTTCCAGTTCAGGTAATTAAATTCCACCTACTTGAATTCCCTCATAGGTTTTATTTCTTCACTTTCACTTAAACTATAGATATTTGGCTTCTAAACAGAATGGTTTTGTGAGTGTTTCAGTGTCTCACTGTGAGCTCTCTGCAAATAAAAACATTCATAGAGTTTTGTCCACATGGACATCTTCATTAATTAGTGGTAATTATGACAAAGAAATCTTCGTATGCTCACCTGTGGCAACTTAAATTTCCTTTTGGTCGTAAAAGAAGAAAAAGACCTGTGATATGAGTTTTCCAGGAAGACACATAATTCCTTCTCACCAGATACAGAAAACAGGAAATTTTTGTTTATTTTTCTATGTGAGGAAACAAATATGAGAGTGCCTTAATACCTGTACTAACCACTGGGGGTCTGTTTTAGGATTCAGAATGTAGGAATCAGGTGCTGGTTTGGTACAGATAAAGAAAAAAAGGAGGTTCTTGATGGTGTCACTAAGCCAATTTTGTGAACTGGATGGGAAAAATCTCGTATTTTGAAGCCAAGAGAGAATAGCTTTACTATCTCTGCCATAACTGCTTTGATAAGAGGGGGATTTACCTTGTAATTATGTCTGGCTGCAGATACAAATCTATTTTAGTATTCTTTTTCCCAACTCTATTCTTAAGAAATTCTCATCACAGATAAAGCAACATAGATCTCTTAATTTTTATGAAAATGCTATGAAGCTGATAAAATAACGCCAAGGTCATCAGTTTGATCCCCATCTGGGCCAATCAATTAACAGTTAACTTGATGACCCTTGTGGGTCCCTTTCAACTCACAATATCTGTGATTCTAATGAAGAGTAATCAAAAAAAAAAAAAAATCAGAGAAAAAATAATTTATTCATATATTGATCATTTAGTCTTTCATCTATTTGAAAATCCATTTCTTCTGCTCTTGGTAGAGGCATAGGAATGATATTTGTGCCACCATTTTAAATGGTTTGTACTCACCCTCTGAATAGTGTGAACCAGGACACCCCAGACTCTCTAAAGATTTAAGACTCATTTTGAACATTAAGGACCAAATTCATCGCACCTTACTGTAAGTGTTGACCTAAATGCTGATTTCAGGATTTTAGACAGTTTTACCAGTTACAAAAGTCTGGAACCACAGAGATAAAATCAATTTGTACTGAAAAGTATGACAGGAAATAACTGTACTTCTGCACTTGGTAAAGAGATCCTAATGAATTCTCTACTTCACATAGGTCAATATCTAGTGACTCTTAGGAGCTGTCTGAGTCCTCACCTGCAAACAAAAGTTGTGGATACTTAACTACATCCAGTTAAAAATGGCTCATGTAAATGGGAGGATTTTTGTGTACAATAGCAATACATTGAAGCTCTATTCGTGAAATACTTTTGCCTTCAAAAGTGCCAACAGAATGCAGCAACTGAAACTGGAAAGATAATTTCAGACTACAAAAAGATTTAGGAAATTTTGGTTGTTTAAAACTCAATGGCAGTCCCTTCTGGAAAGCTGCTTAGCCCTGGATCATGTTCTTTGACCTAAAAGTTAAATTGACATTTGCATTTCTACCTGCAGTGAAGCTCGCACCAACTCCTGCCAAATTCAGGCTTCTTTTGTGTTACTATAGCCACAAAAAAGATCTTTAAGTCTATAAGACTCCCTGGTTTGTAAACTAAACTTCATGCTGACTTCTCTTTAGATTTAGAGTCTATTAGTTTTAATAATACCAGTGTTATTTTGTCTATGCAAATAATATTACTGTCAGGTGCCACTGTTTATGAATACATCCAAACATAAGGGTAATTGTATGAACTTTCCTTTCATTTCCATCATATTCATGTGGCATTTCATTCTCCTCTATTTTTGCCACAGAGACATGAAAAATACAGTAAAACAGGCTTGAAGTTTTCAGCTTGAGAAAAGTTGTAATAAAACCTATTTTCTGTGCCTTCACTTTTATTTACCAAGGCCATCAACTTATTCATTGCTAGTAGATATTTTACAGTTGACATACTTAATCCCTGGACCTCCTAATTCCAACAAAATCAACTTTTTACATTATAATATAGAATTGCAATAAATGTGAGAACTAATTGGCTTGAAAGAGTGCATTAGGATTGTACCATCAGGTCATTAATCGGTGTCTGAGCTCTTACAAATTAAAAAAATACTCTGCTGACTAGTAAACCACAGATGAATAATAAAAAGATTGGAGACTGGGCTGCTAAGATAAAACTATCATCTACTTCTCATCCCGACATTTAAGGAATACGTCAAAAACTAAAAATTCCCTTTTACCAATGATATATTTATTCTATCAGGATTATCTTAGAATCTCACACTGTTGACACTTTTCTGATTATGCCAGCCCTTTGCAGGATAAAGCTTCCTGTTTATTATTCTGATCACTTTGGAGCAAAATGAGCCTCTTTGTTGCATATTAAGAGTACCCTGCATTTTATCATTGGATTGGTTTTTTTTTCCTTCTATATTTTCAATTCATACCTATTGAATTTTTGATAATCATTGCTTGCATACTTACAGGAGTACGAGATTGTTCTTTTTATGAAATTTTGATTTTTAATTTTTTTTTTTTTTTACTTGAGTTATTTGTTAAACATAAATGGTTTAACAACCTTTCCTAAGAAGGAGAAGGATAAATTTTGGTCATCATGCTGCATACTGTGTAAAAGAAACATTAATTTCTAATCTTGCTTCCTCCTTAAAATTTCTGCAGTCAGAAATCCATAATGTCTTGCCTTTTTTTGAGAAGCTATTTTGTATGTTTAAAAAAAATGCATATACAAGTATTAAGATGCTTCAATGTATTTTTTTCTTAATTTCCTCACCAGAATTCTTCCACATCTTTTTTTCACCAAAAACTGCATGATAATCCTTTAAAAAAAAAAAAGTTTTTTGTGTTACTTCTATAAAATCCTAATGATTAGTAAGTGAAAAGTGGAATTTAGCATATGTTTTGTTATCTTCCAGTGTGTTCCAAGCTCGTAGAGGATTTTGGACTTTGGAAGACAGTTCTGCTGTCCAGTTTTAGGGTCATATTGTGCTTGGAGGCAGTTTTAGTCCTGGTGGCTGTAAATTCATAGAGTCGTAGAATGGCTTGGGTTGGAAAGGACCTTCAAAACCGTCTTGTTCCAACCCCGTGCCATGGGCAGGGACACCTTCCACTATCCCAGGTTGCTCCCAGCCCCATCCAACCTGGCCTTGGACACTTCCAGGGTGGGCATCCAGAACTCTGATCCAGATCCTCTGCCAGGACCTCACCACCCTCACAGGAAAGAGTTTTGTTCCTAACCCCTAATCTAAACCTACTAAGTTATAATGCAAATTGTGTAAGCAACCAGAGGAAATTGAAAAAAAAGAGTTGAAATGAGATTTATAAGGCTGTAAACCAGCTATAAACCAACTGTGTCTACTTCTGTGTGACAGCACAAGGATGCCCCCAGGTTTCTCCATCCAGCAGATACAAGTGCTGGATATGAATCATCCATTCTCACTCCTTAGTTTTTATAGAAATAAACTCACCTGGTTTACTTGAAAGTAGGGAAGATGACATTTTTTAAAGTCTGGCAGATGCCCAGATGGGAAAATATGGTGGTAGGATGCTGGAAAATGCACTTTTTAAAGGTCCAAGTGCAATTTAGGAGACTAAGGAGTTCAAACTGGACACCACAACTGATTGCCAAGGCATTAGGTCCTCAAGGTTGATCATATGTCATTATTTTAGCCTCTAAAATAGCTGATTAAATGGTTTTGATCAGTCACAAATAATAACTTAATAGATACCAATTCTTTTTTTTAAAAAGCATTGGCCTGCAAAAGGCCCATCCATTTCTTTCAGCACAGTTGCAAAACAATATATTTTCCTGTTCTAACCTATAACCATGCTCAGAAAATTGCTACTATTTTATCCTACTGTGATAGCAACAACAGTAGACTAATAATTGGCATAACAAATAATAAGGCACACTCTGAGAGCTCAGTTTAAGTCTTGGGATGTGTCAGGGTGGTAGGAAAAAACATAACACCGGTTGTTATGTAAAACACATATTAGTTAGACTTAGTGACTTTCTTCTCACCTTTACTTGTTTGTACCTTCCTATGCTGCAGCTGGAATGATCATTTGGAAAGATTTGAGGGAAAAGAAAGCAGTACTTTTAGAGAAAGTGGATTTTCTTTGACTATGTTTAGAGAAAGTGGATTTTCTTTGACTATGTTGGAAACAGATTCTTAAAGACAAGAGTAAGTTTTATGAAGTAAAAAGTTGTAAAAGGTCTGTAAGTATTTTATGGATTTTTTTTTTTTTTGGGGGGGGGAGGTATGGGGAGTAAACTAGCACGTTGTCTCAAAATTATCAGGTTATGTTAAAAGGAAAAGGAATAGTAATTTAATTTAGATACCAAAGAAGTAAGTATTTCAAAAGCACATTCATTTAAGAAGATGGTGAAGATATTTACAAATTTGGCACTAATCAACAGCTTCTGCACTTCTGCACTAAGTTTCCAAGAGGGTGCAGCTTAGAGGTAAAACAGAATTGCAGAGGAAGTAAAATTAGGCAAGACTTCAGGGTGAGATAAAAGGGGATGAACAGATGTTAAAGCATAACTTCAGACAGTGACCAAGCACCCCACAGCTGCTCACTGCCTCCCCTGGCTGGGATTGGGGAGAGAATCAGAAGGGCAACAGTGACAAAAGTTGTGGGTTGAGATAGGGACAGTTTAATTATTAAAGGAAAAGCCAAGCACACGAGCAAAGCAAAATGAGGAATTATTTCACCCATTCCCATGGCTGGGCAGGTGTTCAGCCATCTCTGGGAGAGCAGGGCCCCTTCACACGAAATGGTAACAAATGACAATCAAATGACATCAAATGATGTCATGACAAATGACATCACTCCAAATGTCTCCCCTTTCTCTTTATCCCACCTTTATATGCTGACTATGACTCCATATGGTCTGGAATATCCCTTGGGTCACTTGGGGTCAGCTCTCCTGGCTGTGTCCACTCCCAAATCCTTGTTTCCCCCCGGCCTCCTCACTTCACACCTCAACTTCTTGTGAGCTCTGATCAGCAGTAATGAAAATATCCCTGTGCTATTAACACTGTTTTGGTCACAAATCCAAAACACAGCCCCATATTAACCACTGAAAGGAAAATTAACTCTAGCCCAGTCAAAACCAGCACAACAGGAAAATATGCTAAATCCCTTAAAAATAATATGAATTGTTATAAATCTACAAAGACTGGTGTTGGGATCACAGATATTGGTCCCTTCATGATAAGACAGCGTTGCTCCATTAGTTTTTGCTGGACAGTTCAAGTAACTCATTTCACTTTCAAAGGTACAAATGTAGTAAAAATATCAGGGTTTTTTAATAATTATTTTTAATTTTAATACCAGGATTTTTATCCAAGTGGATACAACCCTAAATTTTATCCAACTGGGAAATCCAGAAATGGAGAAGAAAAACACTAATTCAGACCCTTCAAAGTTTTGAATCTGCTCTTTATTAGAATCTAGTGAGTGATTAATGTTGACACTTGAGTCTTCCCATATAATCATCATATCTTGGAAGAGAGCACAAGAGTTACACTTATGTTGGAAAGTAAATGAGAGAAGAGTTCATCTCTTATCAGTAGTTTAGTAAAGTATATATGGAATTAACAATAACAGAAAGATAAAGCAGAAAACGTAAGGTTTTAGTAGATGGTGTATATTAGACTGTGGATTACGTTCTCCTAACCCTGAATCTATTTTTCAGCTATAAAATTCTGCAGAGTGAGGCAGGTCATCCATCATTGAAATGCTTATCAGACGAGAAACAATTAGAGAGTGACTGTTGTGCTGAAATAATGAGGCACTGATCGTATGCTTCTGTAGCTGAATAATGAAATATAAAAGAAAGAAAAGTGGGTAAAGAGGAAAGGAAATAATTCCTAGCACAGCTCAGAGCTAGATTTTGGGTTATGAGCAGCTATGGTAGAAAAGCAAAAGACTGTCTTCATTTCACTCTAAAGTTGCTTTCTTGACCTTCGTGTAATGGGGAACCTATTCTTCTGAAGTATTTCTTAATATTGCACCATGTTTTGGTTCTGAAATGCAAACCTGCAGTGGCAGCTGTGAACAATTCAAACTTGAGCGTATAGAGATTCATGTGGTTTCACCTAGAGAGCAGCCAGAGCTCTGGAAACAAGTTATCCTCCTCCCCTATAAAATCCTCTTTTAGACAGTGTTGTACTTTGACTCTCATAAAAATAGCCTAATGACTTCATGTGGAGGATCTGAGAACACTACCTGTGACAGACTCTCTGTCTTCTTCTGCTTGTTTTGTCCTCAATAAATTTTAGTTTTATTATTTTTTACCAGAAGTATTCCAGTATCTTGTGGACAAAAGTCTTATGAATAAGGGTATAGATACTTTTTTTATTTGAAAATTCCTTGCTTCCTTCTAGAATTAAAATATTTCTGAGACTTTCAATATTAATAAGAAAAGCTTCTCCTAAAAATGTCAATATATGGCCAGCACCACTGATTATGCCAGATATTTTTATGTAAATGTCACATCATGAAAATAAGAGGAGATTTTTATTAGAGAAGATGAATACACAACAGCTAGTTTTAAATTTAAGTAAGAATGACTCTCATGTGTTATGACTCAAAATTACTGACTGAAGAAAATTACTTGAGTGAGCAGACTGCAAGCTCAAACTCATGGGATGAATGGTGCCGGTTGCACTGATTTAAATTTAAGTTCTTCTGACATAAGTACAAGCACAATGCATATTTCTGTATTCTCTGCACAATGCACACTAGAACATGTTGAATCTTAATTATTTCTAAATAAAACCGTAACAACAACATGATTTTGCTCCTGTTAAAAATGAATCAACTTGGAAGCAAATGTCCTTGCTTTTCTGCCTTACCTGGTCATTGACTGATGGGTCCTTGATGGAAACATGTTCTGACCACCCATCTGTGATTTCATGAAAGGAAGAAGCCTTCTCTTATGTGAGAATAAACGTGAAACTAAACCTGCAGCATCGTGAGCAGATGATTCAATATTTGACTTCTTATTAGGTTTTATAATGGGATAGTGTCTACCCTGCCACAGAAATTCTGGATATCGGTCTCTCTAGTCTTCTGACACGGTTGAGATGGCCGTGACACACAGAAAATCTCACCAGCTCCATTCAGAAGGAAGGTAAAAGGCCTTTATTGTACTAAATCTCCATTTATGTAGTCTGTCTTGGCACTCGTGCTGTGTCCCTATAGGCTTCTACATTAACACCCCTTAAAATTATTGGAAGGTTGTAACTACAACCCATTAGAAAACAATTCTAAGCTAGTAACAACATCCCTTGAACAGCTATATCTTTTTCTTCTCCTTGTTTTGGTTTCTTGCTTCTGTTAATCTAAAGTTCTCACAGCTAAAACCCAAATTCTCAAGGGTACAGAATAACAGTGCTTAAATCTATGTCTGTGAAACTTTCTGACCAGCTGTCTGTCTCCACAGTCTTCCAAAAATCTTTGGGAATATATAATTTTATGAATCAGCATTTTTTTTACTTCATTTGAGGCGGGGGGGGGAAAGAAAGAAAAACCAAAAAGAAGAGAGGATTCCTTGTTGTGAACTCTGGGTGGTGAATATATTTTCAGAAGAGGACACTAATTGCAGACATATGGAGTTTTTAATCAGAAACAGAAATGCCTATTCTAAGGTTGTAGATTCAACTTTGAGGGTCTTGACCATGATAATACAAAAATGTTCTGATTTTTTTTTTTTTTTCCTGTATTTTGCACTGCTACAGACACATTTTTTTCATGGGAGCTTTTTTTTTTCTCTGGCAGCTTTACCCTCAGTCGCACCTCTGCCAGCTGGTGAGAACCCTGTTGCTGTTGAGATTTACTGCCTTAGCTCTCTGGCGGGGGGTTGCTACGTGTGCGTTACTGTGTTGTCTTCACAAAATAAAATCAGTGATTAAAGCAGCTTAACATTAAGCCATTGATGTCATTAACACCTCTCATTTACTGTGCACTCTGATTCTGCACTAAGTCTTCATGGATAGGGCTCTGGTTGACTTTTTCTTGACAAGGCTGGCAGGGGTTTTGGCCACTGACCACAGGTTTGAACTAAAGGTGATGAGCACCACCCTTGATGATCACTGTGGGAAGAGGGATCAGTGTGTGACCTGTCTATTGACCAGTTCCATCACTTATTTGTGCATCTTTTTCCTCTACTGCACAAAGTTTTTAACACTCTCATATCTCAGAGGCAATGATGTGACATTCATATAAAGGAGAGATGATATAAATGCTGGTTTGTTTGTTCCTATCCTAATGTTCCATGGAAAAGAAAGAATGTTCTCTTTGCTAGACTTCCTGGTCTCTCTCTCTCCAGGAGATTAAATAAATATCTTATAACTGTAGTGTCCTGAAACCTGTCAAAAAGAGAATGAAGTGTGGTTTATTAAAGCATTAGCTTGTTTTTTGTATGCTTCATTGGAGAAAAACGTGCACACTTTCTAGCCCTGCCTGAAGTTTGGAGGTACTGTCCCACATCACCTGACTAAAGAAGGTCCAACCTGTATCCCTGGGTCTCAGTCTGCCCAGGAAACAGTCCTGACAGTGAGAATTTCTATCAATGTGAAGGGATTAGAAACACCACCAAATAGAGGGGCTACTTTGTCCTTTCTTCTTGTCATGTGTTATTTTTGCTTTTTTCCCCCCCTGCAAGTCTTTCATGAAAATATTTAGTTCTGAAATAAATAAGTTTAAGTAGGAAGCTTAATTTATTTATGTTTCCAAAAGACAAACAACTTTTAAAATATTTATCTGAAAGAAGTTCTGTTTTCTTTTTTCAGAGGGCTTCTGGTAGCCCAGTTTCATTTCTAAAATCAGTGAAGAGAAAACTGCAGTAACTTTTTTGAGAAATCCCAGGGTCCATACCACCAACTCTTACTGAGCCAAAAAGAACCTCACAGCCCTTTTAATTTTGCATTGGAAAGGTTTGCTCTCAAAGCAAGATGCTTTGATTCTTGTATGAGCACAAGTACCATTCCTGCTGTTAACATTCAGAGATAGTTTTTGACATCTGAAAATGGTTCTTTGGGCTTCTGCTCAAAATTTCCTGGAGAACTGTCACCCACACTCTTCTAAGATCACAATGCTTATAAATATTGAGAAAAAATGACAAGGTATGCCTGGCTTGTTCCATTAGGACCATGTTAAGTGGCTTTTAAAAAAAGTCATTCTGAGGTCATTTCTGGTTCATGGCATCTCTAAGCTGACAATTGGTGCAACTGGGGATGATATGTCTAGTGAAAACTTGGTGTGCTTGTGACTTTCCTGGGGTGTCTGATACTGATAACTGATGAAGGAAAAACATCTAACCTAGACTGACCAATAGCTTAAATTGTTGATAATTTTATTTACTATTTCTAATTGTTATATAATAAAAATTCTAATCTTATAGGTTTTATGAGTCCAAGCGATATAATTACTTCCCCCTCCACTCCTGCCATATGTTTCCCAGCATCCTTTTGGTATCCAGGTTTCAATTAGGATTTTAAAACGCATTTCTCTTAAATTTGAATGGGAATTATTCAAAGCTGCATCAGGAGAGGTTCAGACTTGATATTAGGAAACAATTCTTTGCTGAGAGATTGGGTCAAAAACTGGGACAGTTTCCTAGAGAAACTGCATTTTCCAGTGGCTTCCTAGAGAGGTGATTGATGCCTCTGGCCTGTGAGTCTTTACAAGGCATTTGGATAAGGTGCTTAACAGGACTGAATTGGTCAGTCAGTTGGACTAGATGATTGTTTTAGGTTCCTTCCCAAGGAACTATTCTATTCTATTCTATTCTATTCTATTCTATTCTATTCTATTCTATTCTATTCTATTCTATTCTATTCTATTCTATTCTATTCTATTCTATTCCATTCCATTCCATTCCATTCCATTCCATTCCATTCCATTCTATCCTATTATATTGTTTGTTTGGGTTTTTTGTCCCTCCAATTGAGTGTTGACATACATTTGAACAAATACAAAAGCAAAACATGTCAGGATGGCATTTCTGAAGAGTATTAATTGCCATTTCAAGTGTTTTTTCATCCTTTTTGAAAGAGAATATTCTGAAATGACACATTATCAGGTAAAATAGCTTCTGCCTTTTGTTCAGTCTGAGTTTGTGTGTTGATGACTAGAATGTTAATGCAATAATTTACAGTTGCATTATCTTTATGGCTGTTTATTATAATAACTTAATGGAGCAGAAATGCATTGCAGATGGACAGATACAGACTGCCCATGAAAATGAGAGAGAGGGGAAGTGGAATGTCTTTGAGTAGAGAGTGTACTGCCCTGGAAGGTAGGTTGGTCCTGAATATTAATATAAGTAGGGGGTGTTTTTAACCATATTTCTTTCCATATTCCATGTTTCACACATGACTTTGCAAAGATACTTGCTAGGTACAGACAGTATGACAGTTGTGAGTATAAATACAATGGAGAGTTTTCACTTAGTAGTAGTTCACACAGACACAGTTACTGGTTCTTACATTCAGTACTTTTTCTTACATTCAGAAAAACATCAGAATTTTTCATTTTGCTTTAGTCGTTTTCGTTTTTTCTCTTCCCAAAAGTGTGTTGCTGGATCTTTAGCTTCTATTAAGGCATTTACAAGACAGGCAGGTGCAACATCAATTTAACGTTATGTCTGCCAGGATGGTGCTGTAAACCTGGACAGGCACTGCTTTCAATTCATGGAAATGCCATGCCAGGGAGAAAAGGAAGGAAACATGATAAAATAAAGGTCATAATTGGCTCTAATAGACTAAATTGTGGTAGAAGAGAAAATGGGAAAAAATATCCAAATAGCTCCATTAGAGTGGCAGCTACAAATCCCAGCTACATGATGAGGTAGAGGACTTGTTAGGTTCTCTACAGAGACATATCTCAAGACAATCTTTACAAGGTGGTAGATGAAGAAAGACCCAGAAGTTTCCACAAAATCAAAAATTTAGTAGAAAATATTTATGATAGGAAAGACAGGACACATTTGATTCGTGATATTATAGAAATTGAATAGAAAAGAGAATATAGGTTTCTGAACTTCTCTCTAGCATTCCACTAATTTATATCTCCATGTATTAATTAATTGCTATGTGTGGAACCATCACTCCATTTATTTCCATCAAGTCATGATTTCTTAAGAATTCAAGACCTTCTCAAAACTCTAAGCATATTTCATTATATTTATGCCAACAGCAAAATCAAATAGTTGTGTAACATACTCACTCAGAAATTTCTTTTAATGAATATCTCATGGGACCTGTTTCACAGTCACCTTGAGAAGTTTATGGAATTCCCACTCTCACTGTTTTTTAGCACTAAATAAGAGTTCATAATAACCAGCTATTGACTCTAACATCCCCTGGATTTTTTGGTCATTGAAGAAGCATAAATGGTCATAGGAGATGCATGAGAAGATTTGATTGATTCATGGGCAGTGAGGATGGGTCATTTAATAGACTAGGAATCGTGTGTTATGGTATTTTTATATATGTCCACTTTGAATAACTTACAATACTTCCTCTTACAGCTCCACAACATTAAGTGTCACACTGAGATTGATATTCACACAAATGGTCTGAGTTTACTGATGGAAAAAAAGTTATTTCAGTTTCTCTCGAAGTGATATGTAGTGCGCATTCCAGGGCTTGTCTGTGGTTTAAGGTAATCTTAAAAAGCATTGGTTTGACAAATTTTCTGTTAGCAAAAACACTTGTCTTATTTGTATGAGCAAATATTTTAATAATTTCAGGAATAGGAAATGAATAAATGTCAAGTGAATTCCACTGCTGAAGTGGTAAATTAGAGAAAAATTAATAATTATCGTGAGGAGTTGTCTTTCCACTGACAGATCTCAGCAATTACTGCTGTGGCTAAAGAAAACTCAAATATGAGTTGTGGGGCTGAGGAACATATTGTACTCCAAGATTTATTAAGAGTTTGTCATCAGGGACTTTGAATTAAATACACTCTGAATTACCTTATAACAAGTGAATGTGGCAAAGTCATGTCCTTTTTAACATTGGGACATACCAAGATTTAACCAACTTGGCACAGAGAAAAAATCTTTGTTCGTGGAGTTTACTGCACAGGCCAGAGTAAAAATATCATCAAGATGGATTAAAAATGGCTGATCAGGTCCCTGGGATACCAAATGAGAGGAGAGCTGAGGAATTAAAAGGTGTTATGAGAGATTTTGAAATTAAGCAGAAAATGACAAACACTTCCGGGAACTGAAGGTCCAGGTTAGGTCTTCTGTTCAATGTCTTTGCCCTGCTCTTGATACTGAGGGAAAAAGAAAAGAAAATTATTGCAAAGAGAACAAAAAACCTCTGAGGAACCAGGTTTATTTTGGGTACAATTTTCCCAATCCAGAAAACTATACCATAAAAGGGACAACTTTCACCTTCTTACCAAAGAAGGTGGGATTCTTATAAATATAAGAAGATCACCACATGTATAAGAAAGTTTATTTAGGTTTAGAATTTGTCTTGTAGAATTTTCTGGATTCTGTGTATTTGGATGATGTAATTAATTAGCAGAAACAACATTCATTTAAATATATAGTACCCAAACTAGTTATAAATAACAATATATCTTTCATATCACTGAAAGCACACAATATTCCCTCTTACTCAGCATTGGTTCAAGTAACAGGAGAAAGTGAACCAAATTTAAAAAAAAACCTATAAAATTAGACACTGGCGGCCACAGAGGTATTCTATCATAATAATTCTAAAAATACTCTTGAGGTGTTTCTCTAGCACATAAAGGCAGTTTTTAGATTGTTTTTCAGAGGAACTGTGGTGAACAATTGGATTGTGCATCACTTGTTCTTTTCCCTTTTTATTATAATAATATTATTATTATTTACCATTATTACTGTATTTTCCTTCATTTTCAATCATATTAAAAGATATGTTCTTATCTCAACATGCAAGTTCTGCTTCAACTCTCCTCCCCATTCCATGTGGGAGGATAGGAAGAGAAGGGCTGGTTGAGCGAGTGGCTGGGTGATATTTCATCTTAAACCAGGTTTAAAACCACAGCAAATGAATAAAATCAAAATGCATCTATGTATTATAGACATAAGCCATAATTAATTGATGGAAACACTGGTTTGCTGTGGACCCAGCTCACTGCTGGGTGCTGCTGATGGTTGATAAACAGATCTACTCTTTTTCACCTCTAGTTCTGAGAGAAAGGATGCAACGGGGCAGTGGAAACGTGAAACAAGTGAGTGGTTCAGCTCACTTGCAGTTTTTTGACAACCCTAGAAATTTTTTTTTTATTTCCTTCATGCTTATTAAAGAAATTAACTACTCATTGCAATATTTTGTTAAGTGAATTTATATATAATCCTAAAGGGGTTTTTGTTTTATTCTCTTTTTTTTGATGATTGTTTGTCTGGGATTTTTGCACTGCTCATTTTGAGTTTCAGTGCTAAATCCTGTCACATATTTTATTTCAGAAGGCCATAAAGACAGCATACAAATGTATAGAGTGAAGAATGAGAATTAGCTTTATGCAGGGACTGGCTATTCCAGGGCAGAATTCATTAATATCCCTTGTGTGATACTAAGCCCAGACTTGTCTTGAGGTTCAGCTATGCAAAGTACATGAAATCCATGGCAATAAACAATTCATTTCTGCTGTTAAACGAAACTATTGGAAATATCACTCTGTGATGGCTGCCTGGAGCAGGAAATTTGGGGATTGGATCAGTTTCATCTGTTTGTTGATTATAAAATGTATCTGTCTACCACTGAGCCGGCTGTTTAGGCTTCCACAATAGTCAGTGTAGCCTAATCAATACAGTCAATAGAGTTTAACGTGATTAATTTGGACAAATGTGTTTATTTTAGGGTGAGATAAACTTCTCAGACCTCAATTCTGTTGAGTTTATTGACTATTCCCCCACAGACTCAAAAAAGAAACTCAGAGTAATTTGATCAGATGTCTCAGCATCGAAGAAATCCATGGGTAGTTAAATGAACCCTGGAGTTTGTGATGGTTATAATCACAGAGCTCATAATGTTTCACAGGCAGGTCTTCTGAATTGCAAAGTAAAGATTTCTCTCCTCTGTAATTGTGGTAGTTCTGGCATGATAAATCATTGAAAACATGCCTCCCCCCCCTCCCCCCCCCCCCACAAAAAAAAAAAAAAAACAAAAC
>VZRO01005793.1:34331-45738 GCA_013397915.1 Daphoenositta chrysoptera | reverse complement strand
ATGGCCCTGGTCCCAGGCTGGAGCAGCCTGTCCTTGGAGGACTGCACCCCGTGGAAGAGAGACCCACGGCACGGCAGTTTTGGGAGGGCTGTGTGCCTGTCAGGGGAATTCATGTTGCAGCAGTTTTGGCAGTACTGCTGCTTGTGAGAGTGGACCCACACTGGGAAGTTCATGGAGATCTGTCTCCCATGGGAGGGACCCCACAGTGCAGCAGGGGAACAACTTCTCTCCCTGAACCAAGCAGAAGAAAAACTTGTGGGTGATGAACTGACCAAACCCACAGCCCCTGTCTCCCTGCACTGTCTGTGGAAAGGAGAGATGTGCTAGGGGAAGAAAATGTGTTTTAAGGGCTTATTTTTATTTCTCATTATCCTCCTCTGATTTTGTTAGAAACAAACTCACTTTGTACTTCTAAGTTGAGCCTGTTTTGCCCTTGAAGTGTTTCTCCCAGTCCTTATCTCAACTCATGAACCCTTTCTTATTTTTTTTCTCTCCTCTGTCCAGCTGTAGCCGGGGAGGGTGAATGAATGGCTGTCGTGGGTGCCTGGCATTTGGCCGGTGTCAAACCACAACACCAGTTTTCATAAAAGTATTTACTTCTCTGGATACACAAAGGAGTAAAGAGCTGAGCTGCAGGGTTTCCTTGATCTACTCTTAGCTCAAGAACCAGAACTAGTCCTGAGTTTATCAAACAAAATAATAAAATCTATTCATAGATTTCATAGATTTCATAGATTTCATAGGTTTCCTTTTCATTGGTGGGGTCATCCCGAGATTTGTTCAGTGTGCCTGGTGGAAAACACATCCTTTGAAGTCTCCCTGGACTCAGTTTCCAATATTTGAGTATTTTCTTTGGTTTAAAGCATTTAAAACTATTTTCATGTGCTGTTTGCTATCCCTTAGCTCCTCAACTCTTTTTCGTACTTTTACATTTCTGCTTTTTCTTAGAAAAGTTGTTGACAGCAGTGTCATATCTGTTGCAAAACTTGCTGTCCCACCCATGTAGAATGTGGCACAGATGGGCCCAGCTCCAGGATTTGTTTTCTATTTCTATCACAAAATGAAGGGTTCAGCTCCTGCTTATAACATTAATCATAACTGTTACCCGACCATGTAAGCTGAAATATTTATCCTGAATTTTATAAGAAAGATGAAAAAAGTAAAGTAGACATAAAAGCTTGGCTTCTAAAATGCCAGTTTTCTGTTGTGAGTTTCAAGCAATTCAGTCTGACTTTACTTAAAGAACATCTGTTCAAACAGAAAGAATTTTAGACATCACCTTTCATGTGAAATAAAAGTGTAAAACCCAATAATTATTTTATAACTGGAAAAATTACTCTTTTTCTCCTCAATATCATCTTCATAATTTATTTCAGTATGAAAATTCCTCCTGAAGGTGTTTAAGATCTGTGTTATCTTTATTAAGCTCATTTCATTGATATGTCACCTCTAAGTCCTTAGAATATATCCATGTGATATACCACAGTCCTTCACAAGAAATTCCACTCAGCCTGTCCCCTGCCTGATGCCTCTTGGCTACTCATTTGTCTGTTTTTCTGACTTCATTTGCAATTCCTTCAGAGGACCTGGGATGAATCCTTCAAAACCTCTCTGAGGGTGCTCTCAAGTGCATGGTGGGATTTTTGGGGTGTCCTGTGCAGGGCCAGCAGTTGGACTCAATGCTCTTTGCGGGTCCCTTACAACTCAAAATATTCAACAATCCTGTGATTCTATGGAATGTCACACAAGACTAACCTTGGTGGAAACAGACACGATATGTTCCCATCAGAGAACATAATCACACCATTAAAGTGTTTAGAAGCCATTCCTCCAGATTTAGTTTGACACTATGTCCATTCATCTGCCTCTCCTTTAATATTCCTGTATTATCATTGCCATAGCTAACAATGAGCAATTGGGAGACAAAACCCTTCCTCTGACATTGAAATTCTGAAGCAAGGAGACAGCAGCACTGAGCAGTAATTGCATGTTTTCTCTCTTTTCCCTGCATTTTATTTACGTTTTTACCTTGAAGTATCTTAATTGTCCATCTGCCAATTTCACAACAGCTGACATCTTCTGCTTAAGTGAGACCCACTCTCTATCTTTGCTGGCAAGAGTGGTTAGAAAGCACACCAAAAATATAAAGGATCAGAGAATGGATTGCCATGCCAGCATACGTTTTCAGCTCTCATTTATGGCCCTTCTTGATCCAGCTTCAGTTTGGGGGAGGGAAATGGGTGTAGCGCTGCTTTAAAAGCCATAACCTTTGGAATTAAAATGAGTTCTCAGCACAAACTAAGCAATAAAAAAGCAATCATATCACCAGGCTGCTGGCCCTTATTATTTTAGCATCAGTGTGATGGGCTTTAAAAGCTTTAGACATGCTGGGAAAGTTAAATACACGTGTTCCATTTAAAACTGACCAGCATTTAAATACGCAGACACCTGCCATGACAAGCAGTCAAGGGATTGCTCTTTCATTTTATAAATGGAATAAAACTGCTCACTAGAATGGCATGACATCTGTGTGGATATTTGTTTAGTTGCTACTGGTGTACTTAATGTGAGGGATTTAGAGTATTAGTCTCAGACAGCATTCTGCAAGCTCCACTTCCCCACAGCGACTTCTCTATTCAGTGCAAGATTTAAGCAGCTGAACAAAGTGATCCTTTTGTCTAGCATAAAATAAAGAAGTGTGTAGGGGTGAGGTGGCTTGTCTTCTCATTTTCCCTTCCTGCACAAAAACTGTTAGGTTTACTCACAGCAGGAGCCACGCAAGGCATGCACTCCTGAGATGCTGGCACTAAGGGTGGTGGGGGGAAAGAAGGAGCAGGTTTTATTCTCTGGGCAAATGGAACAAAAATTCTGTTTATCTGAGGGTTTGAAGAGAAACACTCGTCTCTAATTAATTTTGGGGTGGTTTAATCCTGTTTAATATTTGTCTTCGAGTTAATTTTGAACTGGAAACATGCATTTTACTGAAACAAATGAACACTTTGAAAATGCCAGAACTAAGTATTCAGAATTTTGAGATATCTCCTTTCTTGGATTCACACACAATCACAATGTCCTCCCTGCCCTGTCCCCCTGGGTTTGAATTTCAGCATATTTTCAGCTTTCCCAAGTGTGCCTAGGGATGAAGAGATGTTGAACTTACTGCATGCTGAAAGTGTTTTGCTCATAGCTAGTTTTTTTCCCCTGTGATGGAAACAAAACCCAAACAGAACAATATAGATTACTGCCAGTTGTAAGAATTATTACAGAAATCACCTTCTGTTGTTTTCCATGTGGTTTTTTTTCCCCTGTTGATTCTTTCTCCTTCACTAATGCAAAACAATTGCTGTGCATAGTTTTCAGGATTGATACTTCGTTTTTTGTGTAACATTCCTTATTTCAGTACCTTGATGTTAGCTCTTTTTTCCCATTCCTCTTTTATTTACAGTTACTTCTGCTGGAGATGAAAAACTAAAACTATAACTGAAGCAATAGAGTCACACCAGAGGATTGAGGGTTTTAATTATCCCACACGAATAATTTGTCAGTGTCTCATTTCTGACCCTCTGTAAAAGATGTTGCCTTTATTGCTTTTAAAAGTAATAAAACCATTAAAGTCAATTTGGGTGATCTTTTTCCCACTGCTTTTCTTCCTCTTCCACTCTGATAAAAGAATCACCTGTAAAAACACCATCTTCAGATTGCTGCCACAATCCCAAAGTGAAAAAAAAACCCCAGTCCTCTTTGTGTTGTGTGTTACTGTTAAGGTAATATAAAGAAGCACAAACCACAGAGTTAATCAATCCTGTGTCTTTAAACACACTTTTGTATCCTTGGAGTATGGTATGATAGAAATTTAAAGATAAGTGATTGTGCTTGATTTTGATACTTCTAGACAATATTTTTCATATTATAAAAGAAAAACAGTGCTTCTTTACACTTCATGGATCCTTTCTAAGAGTGTAACGTCCTGCATTGACTTTTATCTCTTAGGAAGGGATATGTTGAATTGATATTAAAAATAAATTCCAGAGCTCTCTGACAAAGACAAAGAATCAAAATGGTGAGAAAGATTAAAGGAAAAAAATCTCTATTATGTACATACTTGTCCATTAGTTCAGTACCTGCTCATCCCTCAAGATTAATGTTTTAATGCTACTTGAAGGAATATTTAAGAGACAGGGAATTAAGAACACAAAGGCTTGATTTCATCACAGAGCTAGTAAAGGAGAGATGTATCTCTGCTGGAATACCTGGCACCACACTGTCCCTATAAACTCTGCTAGGACTTTGTGACACCTTTTCACTCTTCCCTGAGTCACCTGGGAGCCCGTCACAGAAATGTGAGATGAGATGACATCAGCTGCTGGTGCTGCTTTGGAGGCCTTCTGAACATTTTAATGTTTCCTCAGTATGAAAAATTGAATGGAAGCAAAAATCATTCTCTAGCTCATGAGTGTGTCAGTGAATCCAAGTTACAAGAACCACTGGATCCTTGGAAACTACAGATGAGTTAAGAGCATCCAGCAAGAGTGCAGGTAAGCCCTGAAGTGAGGTAGAGCCAGGTGACTTTCTGAGGGCAAAGAAAGTCAGTGGAAGAGCAAAAGTGCAAATAGGGTTGAGCAGGAAATTGCCTTACTCTGTATCCTCCTTTCCTATATTGTCCCCAGCCACTCTCACTTCTGATCCATGTTTGGGTTTTTTTTCAAGTTTCATCCTTGTTTTCATACCACACAAATAATGAAAAATATAGCACCACTCTGGGTTTTTATCTGGCTATTTGACTTTACTGACCACACAGCAAGTGTTCATGACAATTATATTTTGTCTCATCTGGGACTAAGATATCCTAGGAATACAGTAAAACAAAGGTTTTCTTCTTAAGTTTTCTGGCTAGGATCTAGTGATGACACAGATCTAAATGAAAGCTTCAGAGTCCTTTATGGGGCTTCTTTAGGTGTGAACTTGCAAATAGCGTGAAAACAGTTTTTTCCTTTCTCAGGAAGTAGGGGAAAATGATATCAATATGAGTTATTGGAACACACATCTAACATTTTCTGGGACAGGTTTACATGCAAACAAGTGCACTGATACTGGCTTGAAGAGTACATCCATTCACATTTTAATTTTAAAAATGCAGTAATAATTAGTTACTGGTCGGTTCCTGTATTGGCTCTGACTGGGATGGAGTTAGCTTTCCCCATGGGAGTCCCCACAGTGCTGTGCTGGGTGTTGGTGGCCACAGAGGTGCTGGTGACACCCCAGAGTTTTGGCTTCTGCTGAGCAGAGCTGGCACAGCACCAGCGCTGTCTCTCCAACCCCAATCTCCAGCTGAAATCCTACAGGCTGAGGGTGAGCAGTGTGCCAGGAGGGGACAGAGCCAATACAGCTGACCAAAACTGACAGAAAGGATATCCCATCCCGAGTGCTGTGCTCAGTAATTAAAGCCAAGAGAAAGGAGGAGAAGGGCAGCATCCATTACCAAGGTGTTTGTATTCTAAAGTTACCCCTGTGTGTAGTAAGGCCCTGCTTCCCAGGACTCAGCTGGACATTACCTACTTGGGGGGAAGTAGAGATAATTCTTTTTGTTTTCCCTTGTTTTCATGCATGGCCTTTACTTTTCTTTATTAAAGCCACAAGTTTTTAATCTTATTTATTCCCCGTCCCACTGAGGAAAGGAAGTGAGGGGGTACCTTGGAGGACACCTGACAGCCAGCCATGGCCACATAAATAAACATTGCAGGATAAAACAGGAACATTAAATTATCATTCTCCATCAGCCTCGTTTTAGCCACTTAAGAAGCTGAAATGAGACAAGTGTAAAGAAACTCTCAATGTGCTAATATTTCATCCACAAGAATCTTTTGAATTATAGACACCCAGCAGACAATAGCATGTGCAGCCTTGTCAGTTCATGATATCCCATGACAAGCTATTATTAGGTGTTCAGGCAGCCTTTAATGGGTGCCACTTACACTGCTGTAACACCAGCCAAACCTTTATGTAGCCTCTTGTAATCTTATCTGTTATGTGCTGCAAAATGATAAACCAGATTATGACCCACAATTAAATGTCTCCTGCATGATCCCACAACTTATAAGAGCTGGTGAATAAACCTGGATGTTCAACAATTTGTCTCTTATAAATCCATACTCATATAGTGTCAATTTTATGTCTAGGACCTGTTAAAGAGACTCTTCAGTCTAGAGGACCATGCAAAAGGGTGTCACCCTCTACATTTATAGCAGTAAAAAACATGGCAAAACCTGAACACAGACCGTGATTGTCTATATCATTGAGTACTCAAGTGTATGTATACAAGTGTGGTGAAAAACACACTCAGGAGGAGAGGTTGTTCTATATGAACAAAAAGGTAAACCCAGGGTTCAAAAGCTTCTGGGTCAAATTTTCTCTTAAAATATTTCCTCTGAATTTACTCCTGAATATCTTTATGCCAGTTTCAGCTTCGTATTTTAAACTTTTTGGCTCCTGATCAGCCATCAGTGAAAACTTCTTTAATTCTCCTGTTATTTTTCTGTTCTTCCTGCCTTTAGAAAATTTATTTGAGTAAAACCTTACATCCTTTGGCTCTGCCTTCTCTGTTTATATTAGGAGTACATTGGCTTCCCCTCCTATCTCCATCCCTAATCTTTGTTTATAAACTAAAGATAAGATTTTTCTCAGCATCTTTCCAGTCCAATTTTTTTTTTTTCTTATAGCTTATTCGTTTATGCAGTGTACACTGTAGTCATAGAGAGACAGACTGAACAGTAAGGTAATGCAGTGAGCATTTGGTAATTGCTTCCTTGTGGAGGGCTCAGGGATTTTTCAACATCATAACCCAGAGCAGTACAAGGTAAAGGTCCTCTTGTACTTCTGTGTGAATGGATACCCTATGCTTACACTTCATAAAATGAGTACAAAGCTGTTATCTGATAACACCACGCATAACACTCTGAAAAAAAAGGCAGAGTCACAGTCTCCAGGGCTGATCCAAAGCCACAGAGGTTAATGAGAAGACTTCTGTGTGCATAGGATCAGGCTGTAACCTCGTGAATAGCTGTGAGGTGTATTTAATGCTGCCAGCACAGCTGCAAGAAGAACACTCACAAAAAGTAAATGATAAAGGAAGACTATTTTAATGCTGGCATCTGGGTCTTTTGACTGCCATTTGGAACAGGAGGTGGGAGGAGCCTTGCAAAATGAGATGATTGGATTCTTCCTGCCCCATAGAAGGCCATCTCAAGGCTTTAAAAGTAAAATTTGACTCCTTTTACTTTTTTACTTTTTTTTTTTTTTTTTTTCCCAGCCAAATGAATGCAAACAGCATCCATAGTGGAGCTCGGGACCTCTGGCTCTAGAAACAGAGGTTGTCTGCTGAAGAGCAAAGTAGCTTCCCTTAGTTTAGCAAAAAAACAAAATGATGCACTAATGAACACTGCTTTTATATTCCATCTTGAAGAAGATGTCAAATTAGTAAAGATCAGTATCAGGTTGAATCCAGCTCACCTGTAGATTCAAATTTTTCAGCTCTGATTCTCTCACACTTTACAGAAAATAAACTGAAATATATTTGGTCTGTAGCAAAATTGTAGCAGGAACTCAGCCAGAAAGGCACAATGTGTGTGTTTGCTCACCAGTTGACAGCCTCTTCCAAGGGCCATCATTTAAAAAAATACAAAATAGCTAGCCGTAAAAATCTTACAATA
Source organism: Daphoenositta chrysoptera (assembly GCA_013397915.1). Taxonomy (NCBI): domain Eukaryota; kingdom Metazoa; phylum Chordata; class Aves; order Passeriformes; genus Daphoenositta; species Daphoenositta chrysoptera. Next base: position 38,032 of record VZRO01005793.1, on the reverse strand, counting down.
CTTTCCATACTTATAGACCTCTTTTCCAGTTACACACATCACAAAAAGGAACAAAATAATTCAAGTAGCTTTTAAAAGTCTAAAATTTGATTCAATTGAAGTTTTAAATTTAGATTGATTTGGATAATTTACTAATTGCTTTTCAAAATGCTAGAAGGAAATAACTTTCTGTCTGAGACACTAAAGCCAAGGACTTCTCTAATGCTTACGTATATTTTAATTGGTTTACTGCTGCTTTAACTTAATGTGTTTTTCTAAGTGAAGGTGTGCTTGGGAATCTAATTTAGATGCATGTTTTTCTTCTTTCAAATGATTTTATAAAGGGCAGGTACCAGCATTACTATAATCATATTTTTACTTGGTAGTTTCTTTAAAGGTCTCGTGAAAATCTAAGTTCTTCAAGGAGGGAATAAACTCACAATACACATTTGTGTTTTGTCTCTACGAGATCCCTTTGGTGTTACAGTGATTCAGCATGAAGACAAAAGGTTTGGAATGTCCCTGAAGTAGCATCCCAGCATCCTTGCCATCACCTTGCCATGGACAAGGTGGCTCAAAAACAAGATTCATTGTACAGGGCTGAAAGTTATCTCCACTGTTGTCTAGAGATTTTCTCCATGGATTAAAAATCACACTGCTGACTGGGTTGCTACCAACATATGAAAACTATAATAAAATTCAGGCTATTTTTAAAAGCTTACTTAATGTAAAATTTAGTATTAATTAAGAAGGGGAGATCAGAGGCTTGTCCTTTCAAACTAACTCTGTCAATAATTTATTTTAGCACGTATTTTATAGCAAAAGCAACACCCACCAAGCTGTTGTCTTTCGTCCACCTGAAGGAATTAATATGGGACTTCATTGTTTCTAGATATTATTATTAATGCTGTTGGGTTTTTTTTAAGACTGTACTAATTCATTAAATATACACATAAATCACCAGCAAATTGTGGATATAGGCAAATAGGGGATGTTTTCTGTTTTTTTTGTGCTTCAGTATATAAACAACAGTTGAATAACTTAAATCAAGCACTCTGCTATATGACACCATCCTTGCTTCTACTCTGTTATCATAAAATTGTAGAATGTCTTGTGCTGGAAGGGGCCTTCAAGATGACCTAGTTCAGCCCCCCTGCTGTGTACAGGGACATCTTTCAAAAGTCCAAACTGCTCAGAGCTCCATCCAACCCGGCCTTGAACACTTCCTGGGATGAGGCGTCCAAGACTTCTCTGGCCAACCTTTTCCATCATCTTTCCACCCTCACAGAAAGTAATTTCTTCCTAATATCCAATCTAAACCTCCTCTCTGGCAGTTTGAAGCACCTTGCACTTGGTCTTGTTAAACCTCATGAGATTCCCATGGGCCACTTCTTGAGCTTGTCCAGGTCCCTCTGGATGGCATCCAGTCCTTCAGCTGTGACCACCCCGTCACTCAGCTTGCTGTTACCTGCAAACTTACTGAGGGTGCACTCAGTCACTGCTTCTGCATCATCAATGAAGATTAAAAATAGCACTGCTCTCAACTGGACTCCTGAGGGACACCACTTGTCACTGATTTCCATTGGGACTCCGAGCCATTGGCCACCACCCTCTGGATGCGACCATCCAGCTACTCTCTTATCAACCTAACAGCCCACTTACCAAATCCGTCTCTCCAAGTCAGAGAAGGATATTGTGGGGGACCATGTGAAGGGTTACAGAAGTCCAGGTAAAGTCCAGGTAGGTCTTCTCTTGTCCACTGATGTGGTCACTCCATCCTAGAAGGCCACTGAGTTGGTCAGGCAGGACCTTCCCTTGATGAAGCCGTGCTGGCTGTCCCAAATCACCTCCCTGTTCTCCATAAACCTTAGCACAGCTTCTAGGAGGATCTGTTCCCTGATCTTCCCAGGCACAGAGGTGAGTCTGACAGGGTGGTAGCTCCCAGGGTCCTCCTTTCTATGGTTTTCAAAAATGGGTACAATATTTCCCCTTTTCCATTCACCTGGGACTTTACCTGACTGCCATGACTTTTCAAATATTATGGAGAGTGGCTTCAAAACTACACCAGAAAATTCCCTGCAGGACTCTGGGATGCATCTCACTGAGTCCCACAAACTTACCTAAGTTCAGGTTCTTTAAGTTGCCATGAACCTGGCCTTTATATAAAGGTGTTCAAAGTGTTTTTGGGGCAATGTGTGCAAATGCAGTGTTTCTGGAGAAGGGTGACACACTGACTGAATGTAGCAACCTGCACTGCTTGAACAGCTAATTCTTAGACCTCTTCAAAGCATTATTCAAAGAAGCCAACATGTAGACAACAACAAAAAAAAACCCCAACCCTCTGTTTTCCTGTCCTGCATCTCTGCAAATCACAGTGTAGAGCTCTCTCCCCAGGACAGTCTGCCACAGGAGCGAGAACTTGTCAGAGCTGCTACCTGCCTAGTGAAAAATATTCTAAGCCTTTTAACACTTACACAGTGCTAATGAGTTTTGTGGTCCATCTGAGGGCATTTAGTTGAGCTTGAATAGATATGTCTCTGCCAGGGAGCTCCAAACCAGCCATTCGGATTTGGGAGATTGGCTGTGCTGAAAATGACTGGTCAGTAATGTGCTCCTTTGCATAGTTTTCAAACAAAAAAAAAAGATTAAACCTAACCATTTTGAGATACCTGTGGAACAAAATCATTCATTTACTTTAAAGAAGGTGGAAGAGCTCAGGCAGGGGCTCTGAGCAACTTCTTTTCCATAGGATCTTCCTCGTTTCTTGCTTTGCATTTTCAATTAGGCCCTAATTCCCAAGCCCTGGTTCACAGGGGCAGTCTCATTACAAGAAGAGACTGGGAGAGCAGAGGTTGTTTGGTCTTGCCAAACAAAGGCTGAGAAGAGACAAGATTGCTGTCTATAAATATATCATAGGGGTAAACACGGGAGAGGGAGAAGCACTATTTAAGCTAAAGGACAATGTTGTCGTAAGAACAAATGGGAATTAACTGGCTATGAATAAATTGAGGCTGGAAATTAGAAGAAGGTTTCTAGTCATAGGATCAATGAAGTTTTGGAACAGAATGGGTAAGAAGAGAGTGAGGGAAGAGGGAAATAACCTATTTTAAAGAAAATACCATTTCAGGTTAAGGAGAAAATTAGGATGGCAGTGGTGTGATAGCATACTCCTCACTGACTAGACTCTTTCACATCTTATACTCTTAGAATTATTAATATTTTTAAAGTATTTTAAATTTTATTGGTTAACAATAATCTAATGTTTAAACTGAATTAGAAAATTTTGCCTGACTGCACTATTAGAAAACTCTGCACATATATAGGTGGAAGTTGTTCTAATATATTCCGTGAAATCTTCTGTAAAACAGGTCTTGTAAGGCATCCAGGAATACAATATTAATCTGGATTATCTAGAGAGCAAGAAAGACTATCTCTCACAAGTGTTCAGAACAGCATTTAGCTCATATCAGTACATTTTTTTTCAAATTTCAGTGCAAAATAATCATGTGTTAGGAGGCAAAAGGGATTTAACTTTCAAGAGCGGAAGAAAATGGAGACAACAATAAAAAAGCAAGAAATGGAAAATCGCAGAGGGACAGGCATTCACATTCACACATTCTATGGGCAAAGCAATTCACTCTGATGAATTGCACTGCACAAATCACACAGCTGCAGCCATCTCAGTGTTGCAATTAAGATTATATGGTATGTCCTCTTTTTTT
>VZRO01005793.1:8634-34311 GCA_013397915.1 Daphoenositta chrysoptera | reverse complement strand
TTTTTTATATTTTGAATGAATTTTGAATGTATGCTACCTCAGACACCTTTATGTCCAAACAGACAGTTTGCAGGTCAAAAAGAAGCATCCTTGTCTGCATCTGCATCCAAGTTTGTGTACCTACTTTGAAGGTAAGTGACAGAGTCTGGAGGTAGAGGAGTGCAGTGTTGGCTTCTAAGGGTTCCTCTTGGTTCACCTGGGGGTCTGCTGGGCAGCCACAGGTAACAACTCTGCATCAGCCTCGTGAAAACACTTATTACACATCTGCCAGGGCAAAGGGAAAGGTTTCCCAGTGCCACAGGGCTAGTGAAGCTAAATATGTAATGGTTTTTTGTGCCATTGCTGATGGATAAACGATGGAGCCACACCTGCAGATGTAGTGAACGTGGTCACCCTCCCATCCTCAGTGTGTGCCCTGGTTGTAGCTCTGTGGTGGGCTGTGGTTATTAAACATTCCAGGATGGGGCTGCTTTTCCTTTTCTGCTCTTCTACGGTTTCCTGCAGTTTGAGGTCCTGGTAGAAGTTTGGATCTTCTGGGCAACAGCAAAACGAAAAATTTAGTTACTAAGCTGGGGAGAATAGGGCCCCAGAGAATGTAAAAGAAGGACCAGCTTTTTCCCAGGCTCATCTGTTCACTGCATGTGAGGAGTAACTCAGTGTGAGTACAGGTGTGGTGTTTGGAAGCAGAAGGTGCATTAATATGGATCAAAAATCTCTCCTTGCTTAAAAAAAAATTCATATACTCTCACTAAGGTCTGTTTGCTCAGGAAAAAAAAAAACCAAAAAAACCCCAAAAAAACCATAAATTGAACTTTGCTTATATGTGATTGGAGATGTTAGGCAAAATACTTAAATCTTAAAACAAATAAAACAAATCTTCTTTATAATCACACTGTAGGAAGATTGCTTTAGCAAAGTATTTGAGCTATTTAGGAAAGGAGTAAAAATACATGCTTTATCTCAATGCAAATTATTTATTCAACAAGACAGCATATAAAGATGATCTGAAATCTGACATCACTTACATAACTGGCACATTTAAGGAGAGTATTTCTGTTTTTATTTGCAAATTATGCTGTGTAAATTATGCATTCATAAAAACACTACTCTTCAAAAGACAAATAGTGTGACAGATGTCAACATTGAAAGTAACACTGTAAGCAAAAGAAATCCTTCTTAATGTGTTCTGTCCATTTCAGAGAAATAATAAATAAAGTCTATATTGGTCCTCATAGTAATACATAAAGAGAAAGTAAAAAAACTTGTAAAAAGAGCACAGATTAAGGCCATGATAAGAATTTAAAACTACTAACTGTGGACCCTGCTTGCATATATGAGGAAGTTTAGCAGGTTCAGACTCTAAAAACTCCTCATTGGAATTCCTTTTGGGTTTTCAGCTCTCAGTCTTACACACTCCCTCAATGCAAATATTCGCATCATCCCTGTTCCACAGTGGGGGTGATTAACTACTGGATAAAATACAAAGGGAAATGGTAGATGCTCCTGCAGTGAGAATCAAGATTGAATGTTTTTTCTGGAATGTATCACCTGACTTTTGGGTTGAATGTGATATAAATAGGTGACATTTAATTGTCCAGCATAAGCATGAGATCATATTATAAGATCTATAGCTTTAAAAACTACCATCACTTTAAAAATGTGCCAATCTCCAGTGAAAAACTGTTATGTAAGAAAGAGAAAAGAGATAAGAGCAAAATAAATTATTCACTACTTTATATGCAGCTGCAGTCTCAAATTTACATTTCTATAGCTGGGGTAGTAGATATCGTTTTTAAAAAGGGGGTTTATTGGTCTAAGTAATTTCTTAAAGGAGCAAAGATTTTAGCCAGTAATTTATCTATTAAAACTAAGTGTTGCTAATTGTACAGATAAACACTTGCAACTGTTTATCCTCTTTCCTCTGGGCATCCTCCAGACATTAATCCATCTGCAGGTGAATGAGTTGTACAGTAAATATATTTTGTGGTGCAATTGTAGTAAGGAATGCTTTCAAAAGTGACTGTTACTTGCAAATAAAAGGGAGAAAGGAATCCTAAATTGTGCTGTTGATTTGTAGCTGCTTCTAAAATTCAAAATGACAGCTCTTTAATATCAGATAAAAATGATGCAATAAGAGGTTCATAAAAAGTGAAGGAAAAAAATCCCTTCTTCAATAGAAACTAGCAGACAAATTCATATAAAGCAGAAGCTAAAACTTTTATTCACAGTTTCAGATCCAAAGCTGGTCTGTGAGGTGAGATCCATAACAGTAATGTGGGTTTTTCCTCCTGGCACTTGATCTGACACCTCTGTCATTGGATAAAGTAATTTTACTGTGTGAAAAAGTAAACCAAGGGTCACAGATAAATGCACCAAGAGTTGTAAGTTACTGTTTCTACTTCCAAAAAGCTATTCAGTCTTGTCATGCTCTTTAGCAAACAGCATTTCTCATCTTATCAAGGAGATAGTGCAAGAGCTGGCTGAAAAACAACATTTCTGCCTCATGAAAGTGACAGTTGTTTTCAGCTTCAAATCAGGACAATAGAAGGTTTGAACATGGGTCACCCATCACCTAGGAAATTGCTTGTAACATCAGACTATTTAGAAAATAGCTTCCAGATTTCTTCCAGACCATTGGCATGGTCTTCAGAAATGCTTGTAAGAATACTTGGCTAAATTTCTGTGATTTTTTTTTTTGTTTGTTGTTTGTTTGTTTGTTTGTTTCTATAAGAAGTCATTTTACAGCAATTTTTTTTTCTGGAGGATTTCTGACTGTCTTTATTCCTAATTTATTCCTAATTCCTTCCTAATTTCCAGAAATAACAGCCTTCCTAGGGTTCTGTCTCAGATGAATGCATGGTGGCTGCTGAACCATTATCACTGAAGGGTAGTGCTCCAGGGAGTTTGGGCTCCTTTTTCATTCCGAATGAAAAGTGGACAAACAAAGCAGGTGATCTTTCAAGATCTGCTATATCATCTTTGAGAATGTGGTTTAGTGGTGTGTATGGTGGTGGTGCTGGGTTGATGTTTGATTTTTGTGATTTTAGAGGTCTTTTCCAGCCCTAATTATTCTATGATTCTACTAATTCCACAGATAAAGTTCTATCTTGCCTGCACCCACATTTTATCTATACCTGTTAACATTTCGACAGATTTTAGAAACTGAAGACTGTGAGTTAATATTGTCTCAGATTACAAAAAAACAATAATGAATATATTTCCACCCTGGAAAACTCCTTCTAATGGTTATCTAGTGTTTGGAGTGAAACTCCATGAAGTGTAGGTAATATTTGCTCTCCAAATAATTTTTTTTTTTTTTAAAAAGAACATACATTTGGGTTTTATTGTGTATTTTTCAGGATATTATTTCGAAGTTAATACAGGGTTCCATGGACTGTGTGTTTGGTAAAATGAAAAAAATGAACACACTTATTTGAACTCAGCATAACCTTTCACCTCCCGTGACTGTGGTGGCCTCATTCATACTCCTTGTAAAATGGCTCAAAAAACCCAGAAATGACATAGCTGGCAGCTTGAGGACCTGGAGTCGATAATAAATGTCAAAAGATCACATTCAAGGGCAGTAGCTGAGCTTTCTCATGAAACCTGTGTAATGCCCATTTACTCTGTTTTCTGCTTCTGTCAAAGGCATAAATCTCACATTTCCTGAGTGCTACATTTGATCAAAACCCATTTCATTTAAAAAGTTAAAGAGTCTGAAATCATACTGTTGTAAAGAACTGTGCTGAATAGAGCAACAAATCCCCTATTTCCCCTCTTCTCTCCCTTACACTTGAGGGTTTTTTATTAAATGTTACCCCCAAGATGTATAGCTTATTCACTTATTTTCCTTTTATATATATATTTAATCTACTCAAAATATTTATATTATAATGCAGAATAATATCTGAAACTTTACTGTAAGGTTTTACTCTTTATCTCCCAGAGAGTTTTGTAAAGATTTTGCTCCTAAACCAAATATACAAGCAAAACCCAAAAGATAACAAAGTCTTTGTTGCAGGTTTCCAGAGGACAAAAATATCCTAATTTGGTTCAGTCACAGACTTTGGACAGAATTACAGGCTATGACAAGCTTTTACAGCATTTGGCAAATTTTAATAATCTTGAACATAAATTCAGGGGAATTTATGAACAGGGAAACTTTAGTTATTTTAGAAAAAGACCCCAGAGTAACATTTTAAGGCTATATAAAAAGTCACCAATTAGGCAGGACTAATAAATTTGCATGTCTTCCACTTCAAAATAATAGAGTGTTTTGGGTTGGAAGGGGCCTCAAAGACCACCCAGTCCTCACCCCTGCCATGGGCAGGGACATCTTCCTAGAAAGCCACTGAGTGTCCCAGCAGGTCCCAGTGCCATTGTCACAGCCCTCTGTCAGAGCCTGGATAATATTGTTTATAGTTAAACCCAGACCAGTAACCTAAACCTCTGATTTATAGAGCATCACCTGTCAAGACCACCCTAAAATAAAACTGTGTAAACTGATTGAAATTTAGTTTATCTGGAGGTTTGGTATTATTTGCACTTCTTAACTGAGGGCAGTTCAATACAGAATTACAGATTTGCCAGTCTGCTTGTATCTGCATCTGTTTTCCCTTTTCGCTTCTGTGTCTCAGTACAACTTATTTTTTGATCCTCAGTACTTCTGAATAATAATAAAAACGTGGTCTTAATAGGAATAATGCATTTTATCTTCAGAACTAAAATATCTAAAATATGTTAATACTTTATTAAAAGACTGAAATTGGTGAATATTATACTTCCCCTGCTGAAATGGTTACTGTTGTGGATGATTACTTTGCCACCCCAACTTTCCATCACTGTCTTGTTACACAGTATTACAGAAAGCTCAACACTGCATTTAACGTCCTGATTTGTAAATGTTTCCCCAGATTAACTTCTCTCCTTAACATGGCAATGTCTCATTGAAATGGATAGTTTCATTAAGTTCTTTAAATTATTAGTATTTATCATTCCTACAAATGCATCCCTAGAAGTCTTGTTCCACTAGCAAGCCCATAACAGTAGGATTAGTGCAAATAGAGAATCCAAGACAGTTTCTGTCCTCCAGCTTCTCATTCAGACATTCACAGCTAGAAAAAAATATTGTAAAACTTATGAAAAAGTAAATTAAATTATGCAGAAGATGTGAAGTTTATATGGCTGCATAGCTGTAACTGAAATGAGTGGTAGTCAGACACCTGCAACTGGTGGATAGAGGAATCAAGTGACTTTATACAGCTTATGAAACCATCCTTTGCCAGAACTAGGGAAGAATTTTATATATTCCAAGCTTTTATACCATAAATTTACCCCAGCAGTATCCTATCTTTCAAATATTTCACATGAAAAAAAAAAAATAGTGCTAGAAGAAATACTAGAAACCAATTTACAAATGTATTAATCTGGGAAAGAATTGTTAATGACAGTATCAAAGCAGAAGTTCACAGGTTTATTATGAATAATTTCTGGGTTTTGATTTTTTTTAAAATTTATTTGTTTGTTTTATTTTTAATAAATTAAGGCAGGATTAATTGATTGTCCATGTTAGAAATTACACTGATGGATATGTAACACTTAGAGATTCCTATTTTTTCCTGCACAGGATAGTCTTTGCAGCAGGTTTAATTTGTAAAGAAATGTATTTTTGCAATGCAGGGTAAATATTGAATTTACAGCACATAATCCAGATGAATGTTACATGAGTGCATTTGTGGCAAAGTGGATTTACATAAGGTGGGGAAGAAAAAAGGAAATACAAATTTAAGGGGGATAACATCACAAATTATACCTCAAATTAGTAATAGTCCATCATACCCCTCCACAGCGTGTTAAGTGAGATGCAGACAGAGATTAAACCTTGTATTTTTCCTCAAGAATCTAAAATATTAATTTGGTTTTGAAAGTAATGCCTAGAAACAGATGCTGTAGAGAGGTATTTTCTTCCAGAGAGAGAAGAATTGGCAATGCTGAGTCCACATGGAAATTCTGAGTCCTTTACAATCCGCAGGGCTCCTTCCAGATGTTGGAAGGGTGGAGTAAAGTTGGTGTAGTGGTATTTGGACTGATACAGTGGTCATTTCTTAGTGAACCCAGTCCAGTTACAGGTACATGCCTAATCTTGATGACTGAATAATTGATAAAGTGAACTTGTATATTTTCTAAAAGCCATAAATAATTTTATAAGGTTGTTACCACTGTGGCATTCAGTAAACCAGAACTAAAAAAAACCCAAAAAAAACCCTGTTCACAATTGCTGAAAGATTATATCTTTCCTGTTTTTAATTTTCCTGTCATTTTGATTCAATTCATGTGCTTGGTGGGGGCAGAATATACTTTATTTTTATCTGAAATATATTCCTGCAGTCACTTAATGGGTTTCCTTCTATTGTTTTATGGGCATCAGTCATTCACATAACACTGTTTGAAATGAAGTGCAGGAGAAAATCAGTGTGATTAACACAGCAGCTAGATTGTCTGTTCCAGCTCTGAAAGTGTCATTCCAGGGTGAAACTGGAATCCTATTGGCATTTCATGTGAACTTTATGTAAAGCCCACAGTTTCTTTCAAAGTAATGTTGTCCATATGTATTAAAATTAATTTGCCTGTGAATTTCTTTTCCTGTGATGTTCTTAACTCAGAAATAGCAATAACAGCAATGTTCCCAAATCTATCAAAACAGGTAGGAATTTTGCCAACCTTTCTGTACAGAGTGCTGAGAATTTCAATGTATTTAAACTTCAAACTCTTCAGGTTCATCTTCTTATGATGTACAGCACCCAAATCTTGTCTGGGGATAATGTAATATATTCTTATATATAAAATAATGCAACACTTTCTGGAAAACACCTGGATAAGATCAGGGTGTTACACACCACAGAGGGTGTCAGGTCACCTAATTTTATTAAATTGTCTAAATATATTAAGAATACTGTGAAGTAATCTTCTTATTGGTGATCCTTTACACAACCATAAGTGCTACAAATCCTCCTATGTTCACAACAGCTTTTTGTCCAATTCTGGTTTTACAGATTATTGTGTGTGGCTGCAGCAATGTAGATCAGCCCTGCTACATTTTAAAGCTCATGTCATCCCAGAGCTTCCCCTCATTTTCTCTTCTAGTTTACTTTGAGAGAACTTCAGCTCGTTCCATCTTGATCAGGTTTACAACAGATTAATAAATAAGCATTTGATTATGTTGAGATGTGGTACAATTTTTCTTTGTTGATATTCTTTGTGGCATACTTAAATATTATTTAGATGAAGACACTTTCCAAGTAAATTACTCTCTGTAGGAGCCTGAAAGTGGCAAATTTATAAAAAGAATAAATTGGAAGCTGTGTGGTGTTCCACACGTGTGAATAGCTGGAAGCAGTTGGTTAGAGAATTTTAATGGCTAGATTATAACCCCTATTTCTATAAAGAGGCACAGATATTACAGTTTGAGGTATGTTGTAATTTTTAAAAAGTAATTGTACATCGAATCTCCTAAACCAATAATACATCTCAGATTGATTTCCTGAATTTAATATACACTATGACACAAAAAGTGGTAATGGGAGTCTTCAGCATGAGCCATAAGATCTAGGGGGAAAAAAATGCAGTTAAATTATGTTTATTCAGAAGACCATTTTTTCCATCTGTAAATCTGAAATGTAGATTTAATTGTTTGTTTCTCGCTCTTATTAGGAGCTCAAAAAAAAGTTAGAAAACAAAAAAAACCAAAAAAAAAAACAAAACAGAGGAAGAGGACCAGCTACCCAAAATGAAGATAGGAATTGTAGAAATAGAGGTGTTATTCTCAGTCAGCCCCTCATTAGGTCTGGGACCTGGATAAATGGCTTTTCTTTGTGGTTTTGTCTTTTTTATGCCATAACCACACCACTCTAAGGTCATCCTTTTGTCTTTCAGGTCTCATCATGATGGGACTCTGAAACTTCCAACTTTAGAGTGATGTATCATCTATGCCTATATACTGATACACCAATATACCTTTATATTGATATACCTATATCTAGAAATGTATCTATATCTTTAACTATCTACATCTATCTATTCATTTCAGTCTTCATGCTGTTTTTAGTCAACATCACTGAAATATCTGTAATTTCTGTAACTGCTGGGACACAGAATTAAAGAGCTTGAAATGGGACAGTAAATGGTTGCAGGTGACCTCTGTCCTGGGCAGCCTGAATAAGAAAGAGTCGTTTATTCTGTTTATACATGGCTGGGACCAGCCTGAACAGACTCTCTTGCTCTCAGAAAAGGGACTGATCAATATTGTCAGGTGAAGAGCCAATAAGTAATTGGAATAGAGCTCCACTCCCCAGCAACTCAAAATTCTACCTTGTCTCGGCAACCATCAAGAAAAAAAACATAGACATTGAGTGAAAAGTAGCTCATCTGACTGATTACCTGCTCATTTCCCAAGAAGACACTTGAGTTTTGCTGAAGAAGGCTCTTAAAAGTTCTCTGTTTCATATTCAGAGACATAGAAACCTTGAAAGATCAACACGTTCTTCTCCTCTCTCCTGATAATGAAGCTCACTGCTTGTTATTGTGTTTAAGAGTCCATTACCACTGACCTATACTGTGTCCAAAGCAGCAATTTGGTTCAGAAAGTCCTTCTTTTTGCCTGTTTGATTTTCATTTTTAATCCCTATTATCTCCAGACAAAAAATGACAACATCATCTCTGTATAGATGGGTGTGGAAACAGCAGTACTTACTCGAGTGGACTTACTCAGGGACTCAGAAAGGGTCAGAAACATCAGAATCACAAAATCTTGTGCCAAGCTTTGACACCATCCATGCAGTGATAAATTTGATCCAGCCAACCAGACAAAGTAATTGTCCAAACTCCGTGTATGAGAGGTGCCTGGAACCTCAGCTCTTTCTTTCACAGGCAAGCAATGGACCCATCCTTTCCAGACATGGATACAACTCCTCTTAAATGTGTATGACTGATTAACAGTCACTGAATTCAGTGCTAGTCAAATATCTTATTACATTTGACAGAGGATTAATGCATCACAAAACATTTTTTACTCACTCCCTCCTATTTTAAATTTGTTTCAGAACCTCAGTACTCCAACAGCCAGAAATTCCCATTATTTTTCTTCTGAGCCAATGTTATGGTCTACTTCCTACGCCAGTCTTTATCATATTGCAATTTTTATTTCTTGTCAGTGATCCCTGCCCAATCCCAATGTCTACGTTGTTGGGATGAGAATCTCTTCTGGCCTTATTTTTAAAAATATTATTGAAGTTTTTAATTTCTTTAGTTGTCCATGAGGCTTATATTTATTTATTCCATTTCAAGATCATATTTTCTGAAATGTAGCCTCTATTTCTGTCAAGGTTTTACCAGAGCTGCTTGATAAATATGATTTTTGATCTCCACTGGGCCTGTTTTTTCTGAGCCCACCTGGGATCCCATCAGCCTTTTCCATGGATAAGTTACCCTGCTGACTCACTGTCATCCTGTGATTTACAGTTTCATCCAGATCCTTGTCACATTATCTGTATGCTGAGTTCCCAGCCACTACCAGAAGTTATTATTAAATCCTAATAGCACAACCCTATAGTTTGTACTATTTATTTTTTTATTGTTTCAATTCAGACGTTGTAGGCTACAAGGTCATCTTTTCCTCTCTCTGAACCTTCCTCTAAACTGACAGAAGAGTGCCTCCTAACATTGTGTCACTGTGACAGCACCCTCTAAATGAACATTTAAAAGTGGACAGAAAAAGTTTAGATTTCTTTTTAAACTTTTCACATTGTATCATCTACACTTCCTTGGTTTTCCCCTTCTTTAGGGTGAAAATTTCTTGGAAAATATTTTCTTTGTTCTCTCCTGCAGATATGGATGTTAATTTTATACAATGTGTTTGAATGCAAGAAAACAAAGTGGGGTTTTTTGTACCAATTATTCAAAGTCTAAAATCTAACAGAGAAGAAAATTTGAAAGAAATAAACAAGTCACCAGACATGAGAATATATTTAAGAATTAAAGCAGAACAGGCAAGTTACTGAGGTATCAAAAGTGGATCTTTTCTGTTCCAACTTTCTATCTGCATCTTCCAAATATTGTACATTTGGGAATGTTTTCAGTAACCACAGGCCTGCTGCATCCAGCCCTTTGATACTTTCCAGGGCTGCCTCTGCCTCCTCTTCCACCATCTCGTGAGCTTTACACTCACTATCAGCTGAAAAGCTTGGTTAATTCAGCACATGAAATACTCCAACAGGAGTTTTATAACTAAATGTTTATAATTCCAAAGCTCCAGTTCAAATCCCTGTCAATTCACAGGGGTTTTCTGCTTTTCATCCTGTGCTCTTAGACACCAGTACACATCTGTTTTGGGGAGAACCTGGCTCAAATGACAGCTCAGTTATTCCTCTTCATGAACATAAATATGGAAATATTCTTCCTGGCTTCTCGGGTTGCTATGGCAATCAATGGCAAAGGGAGAGTGGTTTTGGGCAGAGCAGTGCAAGAAAAAAATGTTATAAATTGAGGGAGGTAAATTTAGCTGGCATGAAGCAACACTAACAGGTTGGGCTTAAAGCCCTTTTTTTTTTTTTTTCTTCCGTAGAGGTGGAATTTGCAACAAGGAAGATTGAGAACTTTGCCAAAAATCAGAGTGGAATTGAAGAGTAGACTTTATTTTTTTGCATATTGGGGGGGTCACTGGTCATACTCCTTGATGGATTTAAGGAAACCTCACAATATTTCACACTGCCTTTTCTAATATATTAGATTGGATGGTACATAAGGTGAAATTGTGCTTCCTGAGTGCTGAGCTCTAGCGTGGGCACCTTCCCACCTCCAGGCGTGGGTGCAGATTGGTGTGATGAGGGAATGTTCAGGTGCTGGGGATGAATCCAGCATCAGTGCCATGAATTCCAGCTCAGCAGAATTAAACTGCTCATGGCTGCTCTCATCCATACTCATTCAAACAAGCAGGTTTGAAAGAACATGAATTCAAGGTGTCCATAATATTCAAGGGCTCCTATCGAATTTAATAACTGCTGCAAGTTCTAAAAGCTGTGAAAAATGGACCCTCTTTATACTTTGTTTCCAAATTTATACTGCCACTTGAAAACTGCAGATACTGCCTTCAGTCTACCTCAGTTTCCCTATCTATAAAAGTAAGGAAAAAATCCTGTACTCCATATAAAAGGGTTTTTGAAAATGGCTAAATAACAGTTCACACAAAGCAAATCTCATTTTTTAAAAATTTCATAATAGATTTAATAAAAATGTTTTGATCTCTTCCTTTTAAATATACTTGGTGAGAAAATGTCTCAATCCTGAACAGTCAAACTCAAATAACTTTACCAGAGCACTTAAGGAATAACAGAGGAAAATGTGGGATAGAGAAATACCCAAACTGAGATAAGCTTTTAAACTGAGAGCTGCAGCAAGAGCACAGGCCATTAATTATGATGATTATTTATATTTCACATTTCTATAGCCCTATTCATTTGCAGCAAGCTTTTATAACTATATATAGATGCTGTAGAGAGGCTCCATAGAGAGAACCTTTTCTACAGCAACTCTTCCTGCAGGATGGTGTTCTGTTGATACAGGATCCTCAGAAGTTGGGCAAAACACTTTTATCTAAAGACTCCAGTCAATCCCAGCTTACAGAGAAACGGAATTTAGTTATTCCAAAGGCACATGAAAGGCAGTCCTTCAGGAGTTTAAAAACAAATTAAAATCTTGTTTCCTTAGTGCAGTTACTGAGTTTTTGGCAGCTTGAGAGAGACTTTTCTGACAGACTGTTTAAGCTGCAGGCTTTGCATGGGACAAAGCTTAAAACTGGAACGTGTTGCATGGAAATTTATGAAAGCTAATGCTTTTTAGTATAAGAATATCCTAAGACTGGCTGGATCAAAGGAAACTAGAAATTTATCTGAGAGCAAATCACTGTCTGGCATTAAGCAGAAATCTTTTTACCCTTCTCTCACTATGAAGACACTCTTCAAATAAGATTAAATTACTTTCAGCAATAAAGAATAAAAACCTGCCCTATAATGAAAGTCAGTGTTAACATTTTATGTCCAATGAATCTGGACTTACCTATCATACAGTCATTTAGCAATTTTTTTCCTTTCTACAGAGCACCAAAGGGAATTTTTTCTCCTATGATTCAGCCGTGATGTGTTACCACTTGCAGTAATTGAGGAATTGTTGGAGGTTTGTCCATAAATAAAATTCAAGACTCATTTGTGCAGTGGTGTAAAGGATCTTTGCCAATGTTGACTTAAATTTCTAAGGCTTTAACCTATATCATGGCAAGACTGTACTGAATCCTATTGAGAAAAAAAATTGTAGTAATAATACCAATAATAATAACAACAGTAACAACTACTACTACTACAACAATATATTAATACAACAACAGCAATTCCAAAAGGTGTTCTTTCTCACTCTAAACAATATACAGGCTAAATAGACAAAACAAACTTGTAACAAGCATTGGTAAAATAGATTCTGAATCTGCAGCTGAGATTAGGACTTCGGGCAACTCCAGCTAGAGGTGAAAAGAAATGTTTTAACCATTAAGTTCTTGTTGGTTTTGAAAAAATAAAGAACTTTAAAGTCCTTTCTGCAGGACAGCATGGTTCCAACAGAGACAACAAGGACTGGCAGAGCTCCAGGTCTCTGCTTTCTGCCCTCCCTCTGTAAATAATGAAAAATACAAAGGTTTCCAAATTGAAAACTCTGTATTTTCAGGTTTTGGGACCAGTTATAAAGGGAGTGAGTGTCCCCGTGCCCTTTCAAAGGGACAGATCCACCCTGGCTCTCTGAGCAGGGCTATAATGAGCTCTGTCTCGATTGGGCCACATCTGCCAGTGGCACAGATGTTCCCCTCATTAGCAGAGGTGACTGGCGAGAGGGGAGAGAGCCATTGATGACCACTGGCACCAGTCTGAATTAACAGATAAACAGGAAAAAGCAGAACACTGGGCAACTCTTTCTCTCCATTTCTCCAACAATAAATGGTTCTGTGTGTATCTATGACAACGCTGCAAGGATGGAGATGATTCCAGTGCTCACAGGATGCGTCTGAGTGCAAACCTACAAGCAGAACAAGGGCAACGGAAGCAGGAAAATTAATTAGCTGCAGCTAAGCAAAGGAGGCTAGAAATATTCACAGACAGAAGTAAAAATGCAAGCGAAATAATCTGCAAGAATTCAGTGAAGAAGAAAAGGGAACAGCATCAAGAGTAGTCTTAGGGAATAATAAAGAACCCAGGATTCTCTTTAAAAAGAATTGCCTGAAAAGAAAGTGCTGCTTGTATTGTATTATGTTTACATTTAAACAAGAGATAAAAAAGACACATAGATTGGGCTTTTTTTCCTACAATTTTACTTACTTTATTTTTTTTAGCTAAAATGTAAATTTTTTTACAAACTGGAAACCTGCTTTAAATTCAGTGGAAAATGAAAAGGAAAAGAGAGAGAAAATTAAAGGCATGTACAGTTGCCAAATACATCAATAGTAACATCAGGACACTTGTGATGGACTATCAATTATTTTATTAACACATGGATTCCTATTAATATTTTCCTTGTGATTGACTGCTTTGCTGTTTTGGTATTTCACAAGCCTTTTTAATAGATCAGGAACTCCAAAGAAAATTTCCTCTCTGCAGAAATCCCCTGTCAAACAAAGTCTAAGTTCTCAGTGAAATCTTTTACTCACTCTGGAAAATATAAAAACTCTTACTAAGCCTAGCGCTTTCCTCCAGACTTTGTAGGCACTTTGTTTTTTTTCTATATTTTAGAACAGCTGTAATGTTGCAGCTGTCCAAACTGGCAAATTTCTTATATTCCTAAATCCTGAAATTAGTACCCAAAGGCCAGGTGGGATATTCCAGGTTTCTCAGAAGTTATGGAGCTTCTTACTACTGGATATCTGTATCAACTCCCTAACCAAAAATAAATTCTGAAGAGTGATTCATACTAAAGAGAACTGCAGTGTTACAGCTACTCAGGTGAAGAAGGTGGGGAATAAAAACCCTCTAAGACTTTGCCCACATAGTGGAAAATAAATAAATAAAAAACTCAAGAACCTTATTAACTTCTATGAGATTATACACCCATTTAAATTAGACTATGGGTTTAGATGTCCAGCAAAAGCAGGGTCATAATATGAAAGAAAAAAAAAAAAAATCCAAAGTGATTTCCGCAAAGTGAATGCTTAAAAAACAAAGACCTGAAGTACTCTTAAATTTTATTTTAGTGTCTGGGCACCTACATTCTCATCATCTTTAATCTTTTTCTCAGGTTTTTTTGCCTTTAACAATGTGCTCATTGTTGTTAATCATGCTGCTTTCAGAAATTAAAAACTTCCTAATTAATTAGCACTTCAGATAGAGGTATTTAAATGCACTAATATATTTGGAGCTTTGGAGGTCTAAAAAAGTCTCATTGATTCTAACATCCAAGTTGACTCTATTGAATTCATTCAAGGAAAATGGAATTTTAGGTTTTAGGTATTTTACAGGTGTCCAATACATTTCCGAGGTGCAGAATTCCATATGTCTTTTAAGAGACTAAATAATTTTCTTCAAAGAGATGGTCCCACTTATGGTTTATCAGGAATCAGCATCTGACAAAGATCAGTATCTCAGTTCTTATCCTGCAAAACACAGGTTTAAATCTAGCACCATGACTTAACCTGTTATTTGGGCTAGTTATACTGCAGTAAACCAATGAATAATTGGTTCAATGTAAGATGAATGGCAATTTGGAAGAGCTTGTAATCCAAACGGTATTGTGCTGCAAAACTATCTCTTTAAAAGACACTTTATCAAATACACATCCGGGTAAATGCATTTGAAATAAAGTTAGGAATCTGTAAATATACAAATGTGTGAATTAGTGTGGTGATTTTGGCCTTCTCACTTGTTTCAATATAATTTTTGGTGTACAAACTTCCTCTGCTCCTGGTGAGTGGGCTGAGGATCTAAATTGTCTTTACAGGCAATTGCTAGAGTTGCCTTTCTAGCTTGCTTATCTTTGGTAAATCCCAGTCAGTGTTTAAATGTCTGTGCTCCAGTTCCAGGCTGCTGCACTGCACCCAGACCTCTCACATCAAAACCTCTTTTTGTTTTACAGCTCAGAAAGTTTGAATTGTCCATCATGTTGCTCCCCACATGAATTCATCAGTATTTCAAAAGCTACCAAGGCCCTGCTTATTCTTAAATTAAGCCATATTTGAATCTTTATGCATTATTTAAACCAGCTATAATTGATCCCAATCAATTTCTATAATTTTAACAAAGCTGGATAGAGAATGATATCTTTTAGAACTGTGCACTGGTAAAAGAAGTGTTCCAGTGTGGGCTGGAGCATCTTTCTGCCTTTCTCATGCTTGAAAAAACACATGGGAACATTGTAACAGCTCTATACTGGATTTCTAATTATCATGCAATTTCAGTTTCTATTGGTCCTCAGCATTTTCTAGAAAAACAATTTATTTTTTGACAAGAAAGGACCAGAGTTATATTTGCACTTATAAACTCCTGTTTCACCTGTTCATTTCTTATCACTTTACTCTGGTTACTGTCTTTGTCTTTATGCATGGCAATATAAATCCATGAAAATGCTACTTTTGATCAGCAGTTTTTCAAGATGCTGCACTACCCCCTTGTAGACCAGCAAGGGCCATTGCAGCATTTCATGTCCTGTCTGGGATAAATTATCAAGGTGCAATCTGTGGTTCCAAGTCAAAGCTATAATTTGAATCAATGTCTGTGTTAAAGTGCTATTGTCACCTGCTACTAACAGCTCTGTGCTTGCTGGTCAGACCTCCTGCTTCAATTTATTACTTTGGCAGCTCAAAACAGGTGATTATTTTTTTCCCCTGAAGGCTGTGGGACACTGTACTGAAACAATTCTCTAATATTGATTTAGAAAGAGCACCTATTACCTTTTGTTTTCTGTCACTGTGTTGTCTCAACACCTACAAAAATTGTTTCTAATAACAGGGTATTTGATTCTTTGAAAAAGAGGGGTTTGGAGATAGGCTGGTTTGTCATTTCAAAAATGTTTTTCTTGCAAACCCAGTAATGATGGAAATACGCAATTTTTAAATGGGTAATACTGGTTGTTTACATTAGAGTAGCTTGTAGGTCCTTAAAAAAATGAGACCCCTTTGTGCAGGGTACAGGCTACACAAAAAAGTCTTCATGTCATATTAGCACTCATTTTAGCTCATTTCCTTCTATTTTTAATATTAGTTCTGATATACTTTTATTATTATCAATAGTAGGAATGTAAGTCCTGAAATAGTCTACTAGGAATAAAACATTTCTGAGAGGTAATTAGGAATTAATGTTGACAGGGCTTCAAACTCAGGAATTATTGGCAGCTTTCAGGAAAATGATCTGAGGGGAAAAGACAATTGATTAAGATTTGGGTTTCTCCTCCTCCACAATATTAAAAATCAAAGTAGCAAAAATACATAAAAGGACTTTGTGTCTGCAAGCTTGTAAGTGTGGGTTTTTAATGAGATGAAAGGGGATTTACTGGTGTGTGATGAGTTGCTAAAAAGACGTGTCATTTTTCATATAGATTCTTTCACAGTGTAAGCCAGTCATTGTGTTGTCACTTAAATGTTAACCAGTAACTGTAGCAGTTTAAATTGGCATTATTAACATTTATTTCCAAAGCTAGATGCTAAATGAACTTTGTTTTTGCTTCTACCTGTCTGTATTTCTAGCCACAGTTTGAATGATGGCAGAATAATAGGAATCAAAGGTGTAAGAAAATGAAAAGTAGAGAGAAATTAAGTACTTATGTCAGTCAGTCACTAAGTGTATATTATTAGGGACAAATACAAATCTTCTCTTCCCAGAGATGATAAGTTTAACTCATTTAATAATGTATAATTCACATTTTAAAGTCTGTATAATAAAAATTACCTTTTTTATTCAAAATACAAATTGGCTGTTACTCCTTTACTTAGATTGTTCTTCCTTGAAGTTGCATGAATAATCTCAATAAGCTCTGCATTTTATAAACGTGTCTGAAGAGACAGAGATGTCCCAGGTTTATGGGTCTGAGTTCTTTACTGATATGGAAGGGCTCATTTCCCTCTTTGTAGGTTTTCTAGTAGAATAGTGGTCAGGGACAGGAGACTGAAATAAGCAGCAGTGTGAATACATGGCCTTGCAAGAACAAACCTTAAAAACATTCCAGAGGTAAAGGAAACCACCGGAAAGACTCTCACAGCTTTTGGTGGACTTTGGATTAATGAGTAACAGCCAGTACTGAGAAGATGGGATGCAGACCTACTGCCATTCCTTTGGGAGATCTGGGAACCCTGACCTGTTGGGTGTTAAAGAAAATGAAGGTAACAAGCTGTGCTTTTTACTTGGCTTAAAAAGACATACAAACTTTGTCTGCTGTTGTGACAAACTATTTCAGGCTGTTCTAAGAAGGATCTTCCACAGAAGGATTGTTATCCCTCTGAGTATCTTCTCTGAGAGAATGGACAGGACAGGTGCAGCCCACATAGTTCATGAGGACAATTTCCACCTGTGCACTTTGCAGGTAAATCCCCCCAGGAAAGCTGCCATCCCAGATCCTTCCCTAGCTGGTGCCATAGGGATCCCCCAACATATGTGGTGGCTAGATTTGCCTGACATCCATTTTGAGGCCTTTCCTAATTTAGAGGTTTGAAAACAAACCAGTAAGAGACTCCAAGTCAGAAATACAATTTATTAGGAAGAGCGAGGAAAAAAAAGTAAAAATAGATGTAATAGTACAAAAAACCCACTGACAAAGTCAGGATACAACCTGACACCCTGTCGGGCAGGGTGTTGGTAGCAGTCCGAATGAAGTGGTCCTGTTGGAAGCGGTGATCCTGGGTCTGACCTTGGAATGTCCAGCGATGGATGTGGATTCCTCTGGGAATCCAGTGGAAAAGGCTGCTTGTGGTGTTCAAAATCTCAGCTTCTATCCAGGATGGAATGCTTGGTTCCTCCCCCTGGGCAGAGCATCTCACAATGGATGATGTAATTTTGTCAGTCATGTGGCGAGGCCTTGATGGGCCATTAACAGAAGATAGTCCTGAGGGGGTTATCTCTGAGTCATGTGGCAAAACCTTGATGAGCCAATTAACAAATGATAGTCCGGAGGGAGGAGGCAAGGAACACCACCCACCTGGTTTCAACAGCTCGTGGAGATGGTAACAGAATACACTGCAACCCAGGACACCTAAAGAAACACAGCGTCCATGGATCTGTTTTGAAGGTGCCTGTGGTTGCCTCTGCTGTGTTATCTGTCTCTTCCACACCTCTCACAGGAAATATCAGCTTAGCAATGGTGGTATTTCCATTTGGGGTGTGGTGCCATCCCTTCATTCCTTAATGGGAGGACAGTGGGATGTCTTTCCTGGTGCTTCCTGGTTAAATTGCAGGCTGCAGGGGAAGTGATGCTCTGTCTCTACCTTCCTTCTCAAGACACTCTCCAACGCCTGGAGAACTGTAACCAGCTCTTTATAAACTAGGATAAGGGGTCCTGAGTCCTGCACGTTTCTTGTCTTCTTTTACAGGAAATAGCCACTATTATTTCTGGATTTTCTGTGTAAAGTATCATAGAACAGATTTGGGATTCAAAGGATGCATTTTCCAGGTTAAAAATACGGTAGCTTATACCACTACTAGAACTATAATTTTTTTTTTTTTTTTTAATTTTTATTTAAATGAAAGAAACATTTCTCACATATAAATAACATAGATGGATCATCTTGATGGAATTTCTGTGAGTCAGAGGTTCTTTTTGATGGAATTTTTGTGGGTCAGAGGTTCTTTGGTGACTTCTAACCAGAAAGATGGAAGAGTCTCTATTTGCTTTCATGGCATGTTTATGAGTTATGAGAGATTGATGTTTGAATGCCTGAACTGCATAATGTGATTCAAGGACAAAACCTTGTTTCTGCAACATTCTATATGTGTAACTTAAGCACAAAATCACTTTTTCATTTTTCTTTTTTCTAGGATTTTTTTTTTTTAATATGTCAGATGAACAGCAAAAGAAAACATGCTTTTGACCTACCTAAATTTTTCAACACTATTATTTTTCATATTCAACAGACACCCATCAGTACACTAATTATGGTCTTAAAAGTTAAATATTTTTATTCAGTCTATAAATGATCCAGAAAACACTTTTCTTTCACAAAAATATTTCAAAGGCATTTAAGAGAAATAGAAAAATCTGTTTGTAGAGGAATTCCTCTATGATTTGTGTCATATATACTTATAAGTATTTCACCTCTTTCTGGTTGCATTTGATGCATGAACACATTTTTCTTGAAGCAGACATCTGTAAACATCATTGTAGTAACTTTGTTTTCTTCTTGGTTTTCTGTTCATGGTATTTATCAATACATGGACATAAAGAATGGATCTTGGAGGGAGTTTGGGTCTGGGTGTAGTTTTCAGAGGTGACTAGTGATTGCAAGTAGGTAAATATTTGTGGTGCTTTACATATAGGAAACTAGGAGGCCCTTCCCAAATTTAAAGATTTTTTGAAGATGTGCCTTTTGAAAGCTCAGTTGCTTTCTGTAGCAGCTTTTCACCCCAAATACTGAACATATTTCAGATTGGAGTGTTTTGCATGTGGACTACCATTTTTGTTAATTGGGTGTAACTAAATTATGGCACGAAGAATATGACAAGTATTATATAAAATGAAAAGACACATTTTGTTTCTTCACATGTGATGGGCATTTCAGTGGGAGTGGGAAGTGCTGACAATTCACAGGAAAATTCAAGTGTTCACTTCTGCTTTCAAAGGTGAGTCCAAATGCTACTCATGATGATACCAGATCAGCATACATATCTGCTTCTAAAAGAAGGGAAGATAAAATCCTGTTTGATAAAATAGATAAAATAGAAGATAAAATTTCATTAAGCCCCTTTGGAAGGATTCACTTTTCTGACAAGTTGGAAAGGACACAGGTAGTCACTGTGTCATTTTCTTCAGAAGCCCTGTGTGAAAGAGGTACCTGTCAGGACATCTAACAGGTGACAGGGCCAGGGTAACCATTTGTTGTGACCACAGTGTATTCTGCCATTGCTCTATCAAGTGTCTGCAACCTCTGCCGGTTCAATTTGTCTGAAATAAAAATATCACTGAAGTTGTCTGTACAGGCTTTGGTTGTAGTTACACTGTGTTGACTGAATTTTTGCTAAACCACAAAGTCAAGTGACAAACTGATCGAACACTGGTTATTTGATACTCCTGACAGAATGTATCTTTTGATTGCCATGTTCTTCTATGGCTTTGGGGAATACCTGGAGGTTTGACGATTTGTCTTCTGGTCCAGCCTAATGAAAAGATATTGACTATTTTAGTTTCATTACTACTTGAGTCACAGTGACAGTTTGTAATACATCGTTCAGCACAGATATTTAACCACGTATCTTGAAACTGTTTTACAATTAATAGCCTTATGGGTTAAATCAAAAGGTTTTGATAATATCATCCAAGAGAAAGTGCTATTTACTCCCAAGAGAATTCAATGGCTCTGGTACATGCATGTTGTTGAAAAACAACAACAAAAAAAATCCTTTCATAAACTCAAATTTCCATTCTGACCCAGGCTGTACATTGGCAAGCTTGAGAATAGGACATCAATTCTGGTGGCCAGTGGCACTCAAAGGAACAGTGTGACATTCTCTGTCTGCTCTGTCAGCCTGACAGATAAAGTATCCATTTTACAGCTGGGTCAGGTGAGGAGGCAACTGATAGAACTCAAACTTTAGAAAGCTTAGAATTTCATCTCTGAATTTCAATGTGAAGACCCTTAGATAGAATTTCAATATGCCCTACACAGTATTTCTCATGGCATCACTTTATAGTATTTCACATATATCCTACTACTTACATAATCAAATAATCAAAATCTGTGAATTTATACCTCTAAACAAAAATATTATTACAACATAGAGAAAATATTAAATGAAATTAAAATCAAGTTCCTCAGGCTAATTGTCAAAATATTTCTTTCTCAAGCAGTGGTAAAAAGTGTGCTATTCTTTCTCAAAAATCCCCAAATCAAACTCAGAAACAAAATACTCAAGAAACTCTTGATAGAATTGCAGCATGCTAATTTGGAATAAAAATTTTATATCCTTATAAAATTTCATTTTGCACATAAAGATTTTCAGAGCAATGACAAGAGAAGAAAATGTTTAAGTTTTTGCTATTTATACCTGAAATTGCTAAGATCTTTTTTCTTAGCAGATAAATAAATAAATCCATAATTTCTTCTGTTAAGTTAGACAGAAAACTTCTACCACTTTTGACTATGTAACGTTCTGTATTTTTTATGAGAACTTTCATTTTAAATGAAAAGGAGGAGATTTGTAACAGTAACCATAAATAAATATTATTAATAATGGAGAAGCACATTTTATTTTGTGGAAGAAAACAATGGAAGTTGAAGAACAATGAGACTTGTTCAGTAGAGATATAATTATATCTTTCCTGATCCCTCTGTAACACACCACATATTTCGTTGTGTCAGTAGAAACATTCGTGTTGTATTGTCCCTGCCCTTCCTAATTAATAAAAGCTATCAAACAGAGCAAAGTAGATAACTGAAATTATGTTTTCATTGGAGAGAAAGCCTGTGTCCTGGTTAAGGGGCAATTTGCTGAAGTAATTGGGTAAAGAGCAGTTTAACCAAAGGGTGTTCCCTCCAAACACGACCGTGGGGCTTTGGGAGCCAGAGCTGCTCTGCTCAGGTGTCCTGGTACCAGCCTGTGTCAGCACACCTCTGGATGTGTCACAGGTGCCCTGGTCCACAAAATTCACGTTGATAGATTCAAAAGCATTCATGATAGACTCACGAGATAATGACTTACAGCCCAGATTTTTGAACGGAACAAATCGCATCCTCAACGGCCTTGACTGTGTTGACCAACAGTGCCTCAACCCTAAAGGTTGTTTAGATTTATTTCCTTCACCTGTTTCTATTTTCCCTGCAGATGCCTCCATTAAATCAGATGGATCATACCTTTTTGGCAATTTTCTGGTCTCTCTTTAGTGATTGTTTGGGATGAGAATCTTCTGACTTGTGTTAGGCATTGTGTCATTTTTCAGGATCTTCTGTGAACCTTTCCCAACACACAGACACCAGCTGTAAACATCATGGGTATGATTGAACAGATACAATATAAATATTTGTAGTAAAGGCATCTAGGTTTGAGACTAAAAAAAACCTTGCCATGATAATTCAGAGAAACTCTACCCTTAGAAGTTGTCTTTTTCTTTCCTGACAAGAAACAGAGTTGCAGGACACTAAATGGAGTGAATGAGATTTAAGATATCATTGTTGCAGATATATTAAAAAAGGATTCAGGTTTTCCAAATGCAGATATATGGTAGAATGCAAGATACGTGGAACATTTCTTCTACCTATATTTCACTCTGCTAAAGGGCTTCTGTCTCCTGTAGGTCCAATGCAGTTACCACTCCCAAGGAGATGCCTCTGATATTCCAGGGTATCTCAAACAGCACTAGATGCCTAAATTTAGGCCTTTAGTTTATGACCCTGACTCTATTCCAGATTCTTTTAAATAATGTTTTTGGCAGTGATTTGCAAAGTAAAAAGTTTATTTTTGCATTCCTAAACGCTCCAATATGAGAGGTTAGGGCAATGGCCATCTTAGCCTTCTCCTAAAACTCACCATTTGAATTTTGAAACTCTCCTGTTGCTGCTCCTAGGTTTTCTTAAAGAAACAGCCAGAAAAGATTATCTGTTCCTGTTTATTATCTTTATCTTTCAGTGCATTTATATGAGGAAACGAATATTCCAGCTAAGAGTTTTAACCTTTGCATGACACTTTATTTATTTTTAGAAATAAAATTTCAGGTTAATTCTTTTCAGAATATGTTTGATTGCCCAAGGACTCTTTCATAACAAAGGAAAATGCAATATAATTGTTATTCTAGATTCAAAACAGGAATATCTGCTTAATCAAAAGTAGTTATTGTGTGCTTTGGGCTTTTGAATATGGAGATGACAATGGCAAATGGTTAGTTAATTATTATAGGAAAATTATATCTTATCTCTGCTGATTTGTGAAAGTGTGAGGCTGGTTAATTCTTGGCCTGTGTCATTAATAACCTGCATAGAGCTAAAGCTGAACTGCTTTCTTCCTATATCATGGCTCTTACCTCACCAGTTTCTACTATTTTATTGAATTGAAATTGTTATTCCTAGTACAATCATCCACAGAAGGTGACCTAGAAATTGATTGTCCCCACTGCAGGGATCTATATATCTTTGTAACAGCACCCCTGCCCAAAAGTCTTGCAGTCTCCACAGATAAAGAACAAAAGCTCAGATAAATTAAAATATCCATAAGGTTATTCAAAGTGCATGTAGACATCTCCCAAATTAACTCAGTGCCTTTTAATTTAGATTTGACTTCCAAAGGTCTTCTTGTTGGACCCATTCTAGAGCTGTCAGAAGTTGTTTGAATTATTTAGGCTCTTACTGTAAGAAAATATTTCTTTCTTAGTGTGAGCTGGAGAGTTCCCTAAACTTAATCCGTTAATATGCTTAGAGTTCAAATTCATCCAAGCCAGATTGTACCCCAAATTTCTGACCAGTGTGAAAGCCACTTCTTTAAAACCAGGAAATGGATGGTGCAAGACAATTTCCTGACAGCAAAATTATTTCTCCAGTTTCCTGTTGGGAATTGCTGGGCAGACCAAGAGGGAGAAATATTCAGAAAAACTTATTTTGTGATTGCAGAGAACACAACTGAAGGGAAATCTCCCCCTCTGCCAATGTGAGGTGGTGACAGGAGGTGAAAAGCGCAGTGAGTTAAGGGGTAAGATAAAGCCTAAACTCAACCATGGTGACTAAATTAAAAGAGATTTATCAGAAATTCAGTGATCATCAGCAATTTCATGTTTGTTTTGACTCACATCAGCCATTTAAGGGATGCTTTCTGTATTTAACTGTAATAGAGAGATATATACAGTTAGACTGAGGAATCTAGCCAAACAGTTTAAAGATACTTTTTCAATCAATAAAAAAAAAATTTAAAAAAGGAAGACTGCAGACCTAGAAATAAATTCCAAATGAGGAAAAGAAAAAAGCCTAACCAAAAATTGAAATAACAATCCCCTTCATAAACTCCTTTTCTTGTAAATAAGTATTTCAATCTACCAATGATTTTGTGTATCTAAGTAGATATATTTTCATATGGCCACACAGATACAAGCATACAACATACAAAAGTGTAGACACAGGCCCTTTGTTTTGACCCAGCTGAGTTTTTTCCATCTATTAACAGAATAACAAAAAATGTGAGAAGCAGTTATTTGTAAGATCTACATAAATTAAAGTCTATGTCTTACATAACAGGAGTTTTTTGAATACATCTACAAATGTTAATTAGGAATTCATTTCCCCCAGTGTTGATTTTTCCCTACAGAATTGTCTGGCTTGTGTGATTGATAGCTATTGGTCTTTAAATCAGAGACTACAAGGGAAATAAGAGTATAAAATATCAACAAGATTGTTTACTTCTTAGCTTTTTACTGCTATTAGTTTTGCCATTTCAGATGGCATAAATCTGACAATTAAGCACACTGACTTTTCCAGCAATGCCAAGTTCAGTGACAGACAGTTCAATCAGCATAGAACTGTTAGCATTCTGATGCTTTTATTAGGACATTGGTGCACGTTATGATCAGCTTCAAACTTCCAAGAAAGAAAGAAAGAAAGAAAACTTCCAAAAAACAAAAAAAAACCCTAACTCAAATCAACAGAAGAACAGGATTCTTTCTGATTTATTTGTCCACTTCACTCCCATTTCATTCAGGAACATTATTTTAACCCTTCTCCGGTTCAAGACTTGGCACTTGGCTATCATAGCAAATCTCTGTTGTGAAGATTTATCGTAAATGATCTTCATGAAATCATTTTATAAATGTCCACACACATCTGTCTTCCACTTTGAGCCAGGATGGCATCATCCGTGCATGCTAGACCACCCTGACCATTATTGTTATCCATCACATGGATTTTTGCCATTTTCTGATGATTTTTTTTTTTCACAAGGCTCACATTTTGATTGATGGAATCAATGAACTGTGGGATATTTTACAGTTTGACACAAGGGCTTGATTGTGCAGAATTGAGCACATCACACCTCTCTGAATAATGAATAATCTCTGCCAGAGCTTCCACCAGACTACAAGACAAAAAAATTAATTCAAAAGTTACACCAGCTACTTCTAAACTAAAAACTTAAGTAATATTAAATGTATCTTAACGGCTGAGCAATTGTACAGAAAAAAAAAAAACACCCATTTACAGAAAACCTTCAGTGTTGCTAATTATGATGTATTGTGACTAATTTGGATGTGCTGGGACCCCAGTACATCCCATCAAGGACTGAGATATCACTGTGTCAGGTACTGGAACAGCCAAGGAACACCTCAGTGAAGGGCATGGAGAATATGATGAAGACTTTTTTTTGTTGTTGTTTTACTGCATATTGACAGTTTTTTTTAAAGCAGTAAATTATGCTGCTTTTGTTAATGAAATTTTTTTTCAAGCTTTAAAAATACTGGCCTTTTTCTTTTTTTTTTTTTTTTGTG